>JAQMRL010000007.1:59865482-60001541 GCA_035578175.1 Catonia carolina
GTTTCAAGTTTGTACGATGTTCCGTTCTTGAGATATTCTGTTCAAACACAGACACACACACAGACCAATCGCTAAAACCATGTTTTTTGGATTCAGGGGGTCTGAAAACGTGTAGATCCGGTGAAAACTCGATTTGTTAAAATCGACATGAAAACAATACTTTCCTTCCTATATATTCATATAGGCAAGAGAAAGTAAAAATATATTCACGTATAACTAAATTTCAAAAAGTCGACATGAAAGCAATACTTTCCTTCCCTATTTACTCATATACGGCAAAGAAAAGTAAAAAGTTAAAATTTCAAAATAAAAAATTTTTCACTTTACTACCCCCGTATCTTAATATACTTTCTCTTTATATATTTTTACAGGCAAGGTGTATACTAAAATTATTATTATTATTAGAGAGAAAAAGTTGTGCTAAGACTAATGTTAAACCAACTTTTCAACTAAAGTTGTGCATCTAAAACAGAATGCTGTTCTTATCGTATGCTTAGACCTCTTGTCAAACACAATGATAGCTAAAATGGAAAACATGAATAAGTTACAAAGAAGTATGAACCAAGTTAAAGTGGTTAAATAAATTTTGCGATTTTGTGCTTTCTGAAACAGAATGTTTCGTATAGGAATGGCAACAATACTATTGCCTAACGAATCGCTTTCACGTAAATGCACTTCGTTTCTCTTTACATTCCGCACAATACTCACTGTTAAAATATTGTTTGATATTAAACTAAGAAAAAATATTCCACGGAAAAAGTAGCAACACTTACACCACTTGTTTTATAAATTATTTTTATGCATTATTCGCGGTTGAATTGACAATGACAAAGTAATAAACATAAATAAATCATTACGTAAAACGTTAACCCTACATAAAAATTTGGTGTAAAACTCCTGCAGGACTAATTTTAAATTACGTATTTTTAACTAATTTATAAACCATGTTTCTTTTATTATTTATTGTAACTAGTCTTAGACTAACGAAAAAATTTATTCAATCTTAAATAACCTAACGATTACATTATCATAAGAAATAAAACCCAATAGCTATATCCACACTTGTGCAATGTCGCATGCGATGTAGCGTGATACATCGCATGCGCTTAGAGGCATGCCATTTCACCTGTTCGCACTCGTTTGAAGAGCGTTATCTCAAAAAAAATAACGAATATTTTTGAACACAAAATCTATTTGTAATTGGAAATAGATATTTGGTGTTAATAGAAAATTCTTTAGAAAGTTCTTGAGAGGAAACTGAGCTCTCTGGCGGTATCCGATCCGAGTATAGCCGTGTAGAAAAACAAACTTTTGTGGTTTCCTGCTTCAACTCATTCCGTAGCTCATTTTGAATTATTTAACGAAGTTTTTATTTAAAAAAATAAACGCTTTGCATGACATAATACTGTTGTGAAAATGCATGGTTCAGTCCAAAAATCATTTACTACTTTTTCGTGGAGCCAAAAAGCACGTTTTTAAAAAATGGCCGGCATATTAAATTGGAACATGAGATTTAACTTTTAAAATATTCATATTGTAGAAAAAACTCTGATCTTCGAAGTACTTAAACGACGATTTTTATGGAATGCCTGGACGGAGTAACGAACGTTTAAAAACCACATTAACGTAAAACAGGCTAACAACTGAGTACTTTTTGCGTAAATTGCTGGAGTTATCACCGATTAATTTCTAAATAAAACAATCTAAATCAAACCAATCAATGCAGGAAAGAACAGGCTTTAATTTAGTGTAGCGTTCAAAAATATTCGTTATGTTTTTTTTTGTTTAGGTAAAGCTCTTCAAACGAGTGCGGGAAGGTGGTATGCTTCTAAGCGCATGCAAGATCGCATGCTACATCACATGTCGAATCACAAATTGAAAAAGAAAGCGCACGAGTGTGAACATAAATAATGACTATTTTTATTTTCCATCCATAACAATAATTATTTTAAGATATTATAACTGTGAAGATACTTTTACTATTAAATAATTATTTTCAAATTACTTAAGAAATTAACAAAATTTATAATTGATTCATTAAATTTATGTAAAATGAATAACATAACCTAATTTTAATATAAATGAGTGACTAAATAAAAGTAAACCTCTGTTGGACTTAAAAATCACTAATTGACACTAAACTAAGCTCTGTAGAAAAACATGCTTGGAATAAAAGTTGTATTTTTGTATTTCCGATAACTTTAATTATTATATACACTGTTGTCGTAAAATGCTAAGGTCGCCATCATAAAAACTCATTTTTACTTTCTCTTGCCTATATGAATATATAGGAAGGAAAGTATTGTTTTCATGTCGATTTTTCGAAATCGAGTTTTCACCGGATCTATACGTTTTCAGACCCCCTGAACCCAAAAAACATGTTTTTAGCGATTGGTCTGTGTGTGTGTGTGTATAGAAAATATCTCAAGAACGGAACATCCTACAAACTTGAAACTTGAAACTTAAGTTACATACCACTAACGGACCCGACACGAACATTTTCATTAAAATCGGTCAACCGGAAGTAGTAGTTTATTCTTATAATTTTTCACTTTTTTGCGATTTTATCAAAAACTGGTCCTACGATTTTTTTTTAAATCGCCTCATTTACTCAATTTTTTATTCTCTACAAGATAGGGTAGGCGCCATGTTTGCTGAAATTCTGCGTGAGGCTGTTTTTACGTAAAAACATTTTCTTTTTAAGATTGCGGCTTCAATATGCATTTTAGCGCAAAACGTTATATAATAAAAGTTGTAGAGAATGTAAAATTCTACAACTTTTATTTCAAACATTTTTTTTTTTAATGCTTAGTTTAGCGGTAATTAGCGGATTTCTGTTTTTTTCTCACGAAAACGTGTGAAAAATCGATTTTTTTAAGATTTCGCTCTTAGAATGCATTTTACGACAAAAGGGTGTATAATAAAATTTGTAGGAAATTAAGAGATCTACAACTTTTATTTGAAGCATTTTTTTTTTACAGTGCCTAGTTTAGCGTGAATGAGCGATTTTCCGTATTTTTAAGCTAAACTGAGGTCGATTTTAATTTTGCGTATTTCACTAATGTTTTTTGAGGTTAGTTTTTTGTTTATTTCTAATATTTTATTACTAATGTTAGGTTAATTGTTAATTATTTGCATTGGCAAGAGAAAGTTGTGTGAGTGTTTCACACAAGATTTTTTACCGATTGTAATGAACAAAGTGCTAGAATTTAAACAGGTGATAGAATTTTAAAAAATAATAAAGAATCTTGAAAAGGACTTTAAATAAAAGAAGAACTTATAAGAATCCAACGGAACACAATATGCACTACTGAAACTGTCTATTCTTTGATAGAAAAATCTGGTGTAAAAAACTCACACGATTTTTTCGTCCCAATGAAAATAATGAACAATATAACCTAATATCGGTAATAAAACATTAGAAATAAACAAAAAACTGACCTCAAAAAATATTACCTTATTTTAATCATAAGTGAATAATGCAAAATGAAAATCAACCTTATTTTGGCTTAATATTGTGGAAAATCACTCCTTCACGCTAAACTAGACTCTGTAGTGAAAAATTCTTAAATAAAAGTTAAAGATCTTTTGATTTCCTATAAATTTCATTATACACTTTTGTCGTAAAATCCGTACTAAGGCCGAAATCTTAAAAAATACATGTTTTTCTACGAGAGCACAGCCTCCCCAAGAATTTTTAGCTGACTTGGCGCCTACCCGATCTTGCTGAGTACATAAAATGTAGTAAATGAAATGATTTAAAAAAATCTGGTGTGAAACACTCACACATCTTTCTCTTGCCAATACAAATAATTAACAATAAACCTAACATTAGTATTAAAACATTAGAAATGAACAGAAAACTAACCTCAAAAAACATTAGTGAAATACGCAAAATTAAAATCGACCTCAGTTTAGCTTAAAAATACGGAAAATCGCTCATTCACGCTAAACTAGGCACTGTAAAAAAAAAAATGCTTCAAATAAAAGTTGTAGATCTCTTAATTTCCTACAAATTTTATTATACACCCTTTTGTCGTAAAATGCATTCTAAGAGCGAAATCTTAAAAAAATCGATTTTTCACACGTTTTCGTGAGAAAAAAAACAGAAATCCGCTAATTACCGCTAAACTAAGCATTAAAAAAAAAAATGTTTGAAATAAAAGTTGTAGAATTTTACATTCTCTACAACTTTTATTATATAACGTTTTGCGCTAAAATGCATATTGAAGCCGCAATCTTAAAAAGAAAATGTTTTTACGTAAAAACAGCCTCACGCAGAATTTCAGCAAACATGGCGCCTACCCTATCTTGTAGAGAATAAAAAATTGAGTAAATGAGGCGATTTAAAAAAAAATCGTAGGACCAGTTTTTGATAAAATCGCAAAAAAGTGAAAAATTATACGAATAAACTACTACTTCCGGTTGACCGATTTTAATGAAAATGTTCGTGTCGGGTTCGGTAGTGGTATGTAACTTAAGTTTCAAGTTTGTACGATGTTCCGTTCTTGAGATATTCTGTTCACACACAGACACACACACAGAAACACACATACACACGCGCGCGCGCGCACGCACACACACACACACACACACACACACACACACACACACACACACAGACCAATCGCTAAAAACATGTTTTTCGGGTTCAGGGGGTCTGCAAACGTATAGATCCAGTGAAAACTCGATTTCGAAAAATCGACATGAAAACAATATTTTCTTTCCTATATATTCATATAGGCAAGAGAAAGTAAAAAAACGTTGTAAGTTAGCGGTTTTTATAGAAAAATGCAAAAAACTTAAAAATTACAAGAAAAAATTACTACTCCGGTTGACCGATTTTGATGGAAATATTCGTGTCGGGTTCTCTTGTATTACCTAACTTAATTGCCACGTTTCAACTTCGTACAACGTTCTGTTCTTGAGATATTTTTTCACACACAGACACACATACACACATGCACACACACAGATCAATCCTTAAAACATGTTTTGTTGAGTTCAGGGGGTCTGAAAACTTGTATATCCAGTGAAAACTCGATTTCTAAAAACCGACATGCACCTTTCAGAAAGAATTCATATTACGGGAAGAGCTGCAAAGCTTCATACAATGAAACAATAGAAATTCCCGGCTAAAATACAGATTTTATTTTAGAAGCTTATACCAATACAGTACTACTGAATAGTAAGCTAATGGCAATTATTGTTAAATTATAGTTATTAAATTGATTAAATAAAACACAATTAACCTTAAACACAAACATTTTAACGAAAATAAATGGAAAATACGTATAAGATACTGGGCGGGAAAATTCAGAGAGCACTTCAATACTGATCGAAATACTAATAGCAGTGATGTCAAGATTTCAAAAAATCTGGTGTGAAACAGTCACACAACTTTCTCTTGCCAATGCAAATAACGACCAATATAACCTAAAATTAGTAATAAAATATTAGAAATAAACTAACCTCAAAAAACATAACCTTATTTTTAACAAGAGTGAAAGACGCAAAATGAAAATCGACCTTAGTTTGGCTTAAAATACGGATAATCACTCTTTCACGCTAAACTAGGCTCTATAGAGAAAAATACTATAAATAAAAGCTATAGATCTTATAATTTCCTATAAATTTGATTATACTTTTTGTTGTAAAATGCATAATAAGGCTGAAATCTTAAAAAATTCGATTTTTCTCACGTTTTCGTGAGAAAAAAAACAGAAAATTTCTAATTACCGCTAAACAAACCGTTATACAAAAAAAATGCTTGAAATAAAAGTTGTAGGATTTTAAATTCTCTTCATTTGTTAGTAGTATATAAATTTTTGCGGTAAAATACATATTAAAGCCGCAATCTTAAAAAAACAATTTTTTACGTGAAAACAGCCTCACCAAGAATTTTAGCAAACATGTCGCCTACTCTATCTTGTAGAGCATAAAAAATTTAGTAAACCAGGCGATTTTTATAAAAATCGTAGTACCAGTTTTTGAGAAAGTCGCAGAAAAGTGAAAAATTACACGAATAAACTGCTACTTCCGGTTGACCGATTTTGATGAAAATGTGTGTGTCGGATCCCGGTAAGAGTATGTAACTTAAGTTTCAAGTTTCAAGTCGTATGATGTTCCATTCTTGAAATATTTTGTTCACACACACACACACACAAGCGCGCGCGCACACACACTCAAACACGCGCGCGCGCGCGCACACATACACACACACACACACAGATCAATCGCTAAAAACATGTTTTTTTTGGATTCAGATGGTCTGAAAACGTGTAGAAACGTGTAGATTCAGATCGACATGAAAACAATACTTTCTTTCCTTTATACCTATTCATATAGGCAATAGAAAGTAAATGATATATATATTTTATCATGCGTATAAAATTTGTTACGGATATTAAAAATTGTTATTGGTAATTTTTCTTCATAAAAATTATCAATTTTTAGATTTTTGTATTTTTCAAACCGTTTTGTTGATTTAGGAGGGTAATTATTAAATCGAGAATTGATTGTAATATAATAATGACAGATGATTACCAAGAAGGATTGTACGGTTTGCCGATTACAAATTGTATTTATATCTACACATGTCTTTTATTGCGTAAGGAAAAAGTAATATTAAGTAAATTTCAATAAGAAATAACAATATAAAAGTTTATAAGTTACCAGTGTGTTACGGTATTTTTTCCATCGTATTCGTTTTTCTCAGTTTTATATTACTTTTTCCGAGTACTTGTTTCCTGTACAATTGCTTTTTGATGTGCATACGAGGCGTACATAGCGAATCTGACAGACGGAACGGGTCAGTCGGTAAAGGGTCCAGAGAGAGTAGGTCTCTTATAAAAAATATATGAACATGCGTATATTTTTAGAGATAAAAGCAAGCATGTCAAATGTATTCATACCAAAGACATGTCATGGCCTTTTTAGAACATTACCTACTATTAAATGACTACGTAACGTAGTTACATTAAATACAAAAATCTGGTGTGAAACACTCACATGACCTTCTTTTGCAAATGTTAATAACGGGTGATTCAAAAAGAGCGCCGGTTTTTAAACGGCTGGTAAATTTTTGTTTATCGGTTGGCAACATTGTTAGACCTCATTTCTATTTCGTAGAACATTCCGATTGACGATTCAGTTGTAGTTTCTCTTGTTCGCAGTGTAGTACTCTCGCAGTCTGTGTCTAACCATGGAGAAGTTTACTATTGCACAACGAGTGTTAATCGTCAAAACATTTTACCAGAGTGGAGAGAGTTATGCGGCTACTGCCAGGCGACTTCGCGGTACTCTAGGACGTAATGAAGCACCGAATAAATCAACAGTTCGCAGGCTCATGAAAAAGTTTTTTGAGACGGGTTCAACAGTCGACCTTAAAAGTTCTGGACGTCGTCGTTCTGGCCGAACTGAGCAGAACGTTGCGTTGGTTCGTGACAGTGTGGCTGTTAGCCCAGCAAAATCAATACGTCGCCGTTCTCAACAATTGGGTTTACGATGTTCTTCTGTGCGGAGAATTCTTCGGTACGATCTCCAATATCACCCGTATAAAATTCAGTTGCTGCACGAGAAACAATGTTGTTGCTCCGTGAACGGTTCCAGGATCGCATCATTTCTCGTAATTCCGACCATCAATGGCCACCAAGGTCGTGTGACTTGACGCCTTGTGACTTTCATCTTTGGGGTCATCTGAAGTCATTGGTGTATGCCAATAAACCCCGAAACATCAATGACTTGAAGGAGGAAATTCGACGGGTTATCGGGCAAATGGAAGTCGAAACTTGTCGTGCAGTAATATCCAATTTCATGGACAGAGTTGATGCGTGCCAGCGCAGTAGAGGAGGACACATGCATGACATCATTTTTCATACATGAAATCGGAAGGTAAGATGAACTTGTTGATGTATTTATTTTCAGTTTTTCAATAAAATAAATCTCTTAATTTGATATATCAAAACCGGCGCTCTTTTTGAATCACCCTATAGTAAAACATTTATAACCTATGTTTAATCATTAGTATTATACAAGTTAGGTGTTTTTTTTTGTTTAACGCCCGACTGTTCTGTAATTACTGCTAATGCAGACGGTGAAGGATGAAATGATTTTTTTTGTAATGTATGAAAGTTACAAAAATTCATTTCATCTTTCACCGTCTGCATTAGAAGTAATTGCAGAACAGTCGGACGTTAAACCAAAAAAAAGTCAAAACTGGAAAATCAAACCTAAATTAATCCCACTAACTTTTTGTGTAGATTACGAATCTGAAAATTGTTAGTAGCTTTCTCTTGTAGGTTTTTAAATTTGGGTGTGATAGATGGAAAGACAAAAGAAAATGATATATGATAATTATAAAAATTTTCACCAAAAAAGGACACAACGGACTATAAAGTAATAAGAGTATTACATAAAACGGAGTTTTATGTAATAGAAAATGAGACCTACAAGTTGATCAGAAGCCAGGAAGTACTTAAAACCAGAGACAGATGGTTGAAGGAAGTGGAGGAAGACCTCATAACGTTGGACATCTCGGGCAACGACATTATGAACAGAGACATTTTTAGGCACAAGATTAAGACTTTCGAGAATTTCCATTCTGCTGAGTCCAAGACTAGAATCTGGACAGAGGAGGAGAGACAGGTGGTGAGTAGGAGGATGAGGGAGTACCACGCCAGGAGGCGACAGCTCCCAAAACAGCTGAAGGGAAAATGAATTTAATTACATAACTAGTGCGCTCTTAAAAGGGCTATACAATAAAAAAAAAAAAAGAACCGGAGTTTTGTAAAGTATAGGAAAATAAACATTCTATACTGCTTGAATATTAGCAAAAATGTTAGTGCATTGTTTCATACCATATTATATTGGTTTATTATTTTAAATATAAAATTGAGTGTAATTTTATTTTAGGGTTGAAGCGTTAGGAAAATTGTGTGAGCGATAAGAAATTGATTTTTCTAATATTTTCAGGATACTCTTGTTACCGTGTTACTCCCTAAAGAGTTGAAAATCTAAGGGTTGTAGTAACACTGGAAATTTGAAGAGATAGTGTTGGGTTCCAACATCATCTTTATCTTCATATGTGTTCATTTTTGCTTGTACAATATGAGGTTATACAATCTTATGACATATCAAAATATTGAAAGTGTTAAAAATATTGTATTACAGAAATTTTAAACGCGTTGAGGCATAACCTAATTTGTATACACAGGAATATTACACCGTACTTCTACATTCCCGTAGCTCTATGTAAAGTGTTGAAGGGTAAAGTATTGAGATTGGTTTGAATTTTCTATATTAGGTTTATATTTTTTCGTACTTTAGATCACGTAAAGAAAATTTAGACATTTTTTGAAAGCTCTTTTCAGTTTACAACCTTCACATTCTTCAACTTTAGGTTTTTCTCCTTTTATCTGCCCATCCGGTGTTCTGCTATTGTTTTTTGTGGAAGTTCTTAAAGCCAGTAATCACTGTCTGAATTTAGTTCGATCTATTAATAATTTTTTATGGGCTCCCCATCTACTTACATAACCGTTCTGTTTACGAATTAATGCCTACTATAATCAGGGAAGCAGGTGGCCTACTCTAGATTTTTGAAACTATTGTAGTAACGTGATTCTGTACTATTTTTACGTCGGTCTGTCGTTGGTGTTTTGCCGTTAGGCGTTGTGAACGTTGTCAGGTTCTGCTTCTCAGGCTTCTGCAGCATGTAGGTAGTGCAAACAGCGAACATCTCACAGCGGCTTGTACGACGGCGGGTAGCTAACACCTACGACAGAACTCGAATAGTTGAAGAAACTCAGTCTGTCAGTATCGATCATCGCTTCGAGAAGGTCGATATGGCTGATAAGGCCTTCTTCACTGAGTAGAAAAGTAGGCTTATTAGCATGCTAGGGTTCTCTGAAAACATTTATTTTCCACTCTATAAATGATACCTTCACTTCATTCACCACAGAGTCTAGCTGTATAGTTGCTGTTGTTTAGGTCATCAGCCGAAAGGCTGGTTTGAACCTCTAGAGGTTTTACTAAGTAAAACAAGGAGTGAGGTGGTTTACCATTGCCTTTCTCACTGGGTGAAAAATTACGCTTATCAGCATGCCAGGCCCTCTGAAAAGCACAGATTTTCCACTCTGCAAATGACACCTTCACTTCATTCACTACAGGGTCTGGCTGTATAATGAAATTCATTACTTTCAGAGGAGACAACTCTGATTAGTGTCTTTTGCACCTCTACCTCTTCTGTTCTTAAATGATTCAGTCATTTAAT
The DNA here is from genome assembly GCA_035578175.1 of Catonia carolina. Lineage (NCBI taxonomy): Eukaryota > Metazoa > Arthropoda > Insecta > Hemiptera > Achilidae > Catonia > Catonia carolina. Next base: position 59,875,753 of record JAQMRL010000007.1, read on the forward strand.
TGGCTGACCATATGAAACAGAACCATTTATTTTGGTCCTGCATCGGACAGATTGAGTGTAAATAAATTGACACTCCACCTGTCTGTTAAGGGCAGAGCTGTATAGTAATGGAATCATTACTCTCAGAGGAGATAACTGAGTAGTTTCAATTACATCTTTACCTCCTTTATTCCTAAATGTTTCAGTCATTTTGGTTGACCATGTGATACGAAACTACTGTTTTCTGTAGCCCTGAGACTAGCAGATCGGTGGCAAAAAAATTTAACATTCGACCTGCCTATTATAGAAAAATTACATATTATAACAAAATTAAAAATCTGGTGTGAAATACTCACACAACTTTCTCTTGCCAATACAAATAATTAACAATAAACCTAACATTAGTAATAAAACATTTGAAATAAACAAAAAACTAACCTCGATAAACATAATCTAATTTTAATCATATAATGAAAGACGCAAAATGAAAATCAACCTGTTTCGCTTAAAAATACAGAAAATCACTCTTTCACGCTAAATTAGGCTTTGTAGAGAAAAATGCTTTAATAAAAAGTTGTAGATCTTTCAATTTTCTATAAATTTGATTATATACACTTTTGTCGTAAAATGCATTCTAAGGCAGAAATCTAAAAAAAGTAGATTTTTTACACGTTTTCGTGTGAAAAAAAAACAGAAAATGTCTAATTACCGCTAAACTAAGCATTATACAAAAAAATATTACAAAAATAAGTTGTAGACCTTTAAATTCTCTACAACTTTTATTATATAAATTTCTGCGCTAAAATGCATATTAAAACCGCGATCTTGAAAAAACAATGTTTTTACGTGAAAAAAGCCTCACCAAGAATTTCAGCAAACATGGCGCCTACCCTATCTTGTAGAGAATACAAAATTAAGTAATTGAGGCGATTTAAACAAAAATCGTAGGACCAGTTTTTGAAAAAATCGCAAAAAGTGAAAAATTACACGAATAAACTACTACTTCCGGTTGACCGATTTTGATGAAAATGTTCCTGTTGGGTCCGGTAGTGGTATGTAACTTAAGTTTAAAGTTTCAAGTTCGTACGATGTTCCGTTTATGAGATATTTTGTTCACACACACACATACACACACAGACCAATCGCTAAAAACATGTTTTTTGGGTTCAGGGTGTCTGAAAACGTGTAGATCCGGTGAAAACTCGATTTCTTAAAATCGACATGAAAACAATACTTTCCTTTTTATGTATTCATATAGGCAAGAGAAAGTAAAAATGAAGTGTGACATACCTAATCGACTTTCTCTTTAAGTAAACGACAGTGTAAACGTTGCAGCTCAAAAAAACCACTAACTCCATATGAGATTCCTACAAATAGTCCAGTAGTGATTCCTAAACTAATATCAAACACACTTATAGTGGGTATTCACTAAAAATCTTTTTTGGCTTCTGGGGGTCTTGGAATGTAAAAATTAGTTATCTTGTTGAAAACTTCCACCGTATTGCTATACTGTCTTATTTTATGCCATACATAGTGTGTATGTGTGGGAGAGTGAGCGGAGCCAGAGAAAAAGGTAAACCGATCTATTTAAAACACAGTATGGAAATTTCCTTTAAAGTTTTTTTTTATTCAAGCAATCTAGCTGTACGCATAAGCTTCACATTAACCCATCCATCTGGCACTTGTGTAATCGATCGTCCTGACCTCTCCCTATGCTCCAAACCTTTGGTGTGGTTTGATTTAACCAGTCATATGGAACTGACGGTAAACATGCCTTGTGCGGGATCATTTATAATTAGAAAATCCTTTATTTAAATTAATTAGGCGTGTTTTATCTTTTGACATCTGTGAAAAACAATTACAAGATTTACTAAGAGCCATTATCAACTTTGAGACAATTTATTACCCGGTTGTTTCATTATAATTTCTATTAAGTATGTTAAAAAAAAACAGATAAATAATGCCTAAATAAATATTTAAATGAACTCAATTTACTTAAATATTAATAAAGCAAACTGGTTTATTCACTTACTTCCAAATCTTTGTACTTTCTCTCACCCTATAAAAATATTTAGTGTAGGAAAAGGCCCATAACATGTAGATGGAGTGTTAAATTAATTGCACTTGATCTGCTAGTTTCAGGACTAGAAAAAATAGTTCTGTTTATTATTACATGGCCAGCCAATTATATGACTGAAGCGTTTAAGAACAGAAGAGAAAGAGGCGTAAAAGACACTAGTCAGAGTTATCTCCTCTGAAAGTAATGAATTTCATTACTATATAAATCTAAACCGTAGGGTGATGAAATGAAGGTGCCATTTGCAGGGTGGTAAGTAGGTGCTTTTCGGAGGGCCTGGAAGCATACTCTTTCAACTCGGTGAGGAAGGCAATATTAAACTACTTGACGTTTAACTTAGTTAACAGGTTGACTCCCATGAGACACTTATACGTCTCTTACCAGTTCTGCAAAATTTACTTTTGAGAGACTGATTCGTCTCTCGCATAATAGTGTTTTTAATGGAATCGTGAGACGGATTGGATGCTCGTTTGCATTGAATCATATACTGTGCTGTTAAGAAATGAGTTCAAAAGCATTTCCCCAGTCATGGTTCGTGATTTAATTGACCGATTTTGATGAAAATTTTCATGTTGGGTCCGGTAGTAGTATCAAACTTAAGTTCTAAGTTCGTACGATGTTCCATTCTTAAGATAATCTGTTCACACACACACACACACACACACACACACACACACACACACACACACATATATATACACACACACACACACACACACACACACTCACACGCACACGCGCGCGCACACACACACACACACACACACACACACACACACACACACACACACACACACACACACACACACACACACACACACACACACACACACACGCACACAGACCAATCGCTAAAAACATGTATTTTGGGTTCAGGGGGTCTGAAAACGTGTAGATCCGGTGAAAAATCGACATGAAAACAATACTTTTCTTCCTTTATATTCATATAGGCAAGAGAAAGTAAAAAAGCAAAGGAACCATAAATAGGTATCGGTTTTTTTAACAAAATTGCGAAAATTGCCTTGGGAGTCAACCTGTTAAGTTCTCGTTTAACTTATTAAACCATCTATAATGCTTTTCACGGTTGATGAGCTCTGTTGTTGAACGCGTTTAGACCAATCAGAACGTTTACCAGCGTTGTCAGATTGTACAAATGGTTTTAATTGTTATTGAAAGACCAGAAAAAGGCTGACGAAATATATAACAGAGCTACGAGAGCAAGTATTGGCAAGTCACTGGCTAGCTGTGAAGTGGGTAGGGTGCAAACGCGTCCGTTTAGAGCTCATCACCCCTGAAAAATAGTATAGAGGGCCAAACCAGCCTTTGGGCTGTTGACCTAAACGACAACAAAGGAAGGAAAGTATTTATGTCGATTTTTCAAAATCGCCTTTTAACCGTAAATACACATTTTAAGGCCTCCTGAACCCAAAAAATCATGGTTTTAGCCATTGGTGCCAGTGTGTGTGTGTGTGTGTGTGCGTGCGTGCGTGTGTGTGTGTGCGTGCGTGTGTGTGTGTGTGCGTGTGTGTGAAAAATATCTCAAGAATTAATTATCGTCAAAGTTATAACTTGGCATTTAAGTTAAATACCACTAGGAGACCCAAAGAAAGATTTTCATTAAAATCAGTGAACCGAAAGTAGTAGTTTCTTCGTGCGATTTTTCACTTTTTCCAATTTTCTCAAATGTCTGCTTTAATTCTTGGATATATGAGTTCTCGTAGAAAACATTTTTTTTTTTAAAGATTACGGCCCTATGTTTTCTGTAGGATAAAAGTTCATATATGTAATTAAAGTTGTTTGAAACCTAGAAACTACAACTTTTAATTAAAGTGTTTTGTTCTACAATACTTAGAAAATCGCTAATTCACACTAATTGTCGATTTTCTGTACTATGTTCATCAATATTGTCAAAATTGGATTTTTTTGAGATTGCGGCCTTAGTTTGCTTTTTACGACGGAAGTGTGTTTAATAAGAGCTGATTAAAAACCTATAATTTTTGTTCAAACAATTTTTTTACCAGAGCTTAGTTTAGCGTTAATTAGTGATTTTCCGTATTTTTAAGTTCTACATAGGGTGATTTTGATTTTGCGTCATTCACTCATAATTAAAAATGCTAATTAGGTTATTTTTTCAATAATATAGGTTCAAATAAAACAGATTAGGTATTTCATTATTCCCATCGCCAGAAATTGTCTACTATTAAGTTAATTAATGTATTTGCAATAAACTATTTTTTTTTTGGGGGGGCTCCCAAACTCCCCTACACCCCGCCGTCACCACCCACTTCTATGGCTGGTCGCAAGGATGCGAAGTTGTACAGTAGAACAGCAATAGAATATCGCCTCAGTATACCGCACCATTGTAACTTAACGTAGTCATTCTTTCTTCACTAAAAAACAGTCAGCCGCCGAGCTTAACATACAACACATAGACACAAATAACATAAAAATACATAAAATAACATAAAGATCACGCAGTATTTACAGCCTTCCTTCACAGTATCCTGTACAGTTTTTCTTTAATATTACCATCTCTGTGAAACAGATCTACCTCTCCATTTATTTCATTTGCTGTAGCTATACATCTATTGATTGGAGCTATTTTACTTAGCTATTTAGAAATTTCTAGTTATAATCGTAATAATTTATTGTAATTTTATTAATTAATTTATTATTAAATAGTTTAAATTATCATTTATTAACAATCGGATCCAGAATGAATCCCAGAACAAACGGTACAATATTTTTGGAAGTTTTACAGTATAGCAATTTTTTATAATTCTGTGTTATACATAGATAAGCAAGAAGGTAAAAATCGGTGACATCTTTATTATGAATATTAATATCTTGTCGTGTTTTAATCCGGAGTTCCGTGTAGTTTAACGCATGATGTTCGTGAGTATCTCATTTAAGTAAACGTAACCTGATACATGATAAACGTTCTAACATTATGCAGGTGTAACGTTCTAACAATGTTTAATACTTTATATAATGGTTTAAAAACATGATGCATTAAAATTCACTGATTAGGCTTGCCATGTCATAGTAAATTTATAATCATAATAATTACTTGCACTCACACTGCATGTTAGTTCATTTCTACAATTATTAGGACTCTTAGAAAACTATAATAACATCTAAGCCTAGGTTCGTTTGGGATCTGGGTACAATAAATATTAAACTAAATTATACCAATTATTTATTAAACGTAGCATACTAACAAATACAATCAGATTACTTCAATTAATTAATTACAAACTTAACTAACATTAACAGTGATTCTACTATTAATTACAGCCTTTTATCTATAACCAATTAACATTAATACATTACAGAAACCTTGTTCTAACGTACTTGTTACCAGGTGTACAAACACTTGTTATAGGCACTCATTCTTTCATAATCGAGTCGCAACTTCAACTGAACTGAACTACAAAGGACGACCATATTTAATTACCTGTATTGGTTGTCATATCTAGAAGCTCATGGATTTAATGCCTAATAACACACAATGATGCCCAAAACAAGCAGGTGGAGGGTTAACTTATTTGCACTCGATCTGCTAGTTCCAGGGCTACAAAAAGTAGGTTTCTTATCACATGGTCAGACAATTATACGACTGAAGCATTTAAAAACAGAAGAGGGAGAGGTGTAAAAGACACTAGGCACAGTTATTTCCTCTAAAAGTAATGAATTTTATTATATACCCAGACCCTAGAGTGAATTAAATGATAGCGTCATTTGCAGGGTGGAAAGTAGATGCTTTTCAGAGGGCCAGGCATGATGCTTTACGAGTATGTATACTTTTCAACACAGTGAGGAAGGCAATTGTAAACCCCTCACTCTTCGTTTTACTTAGTAAAGGCTCTATTTTTTTTTTGTTTACGTCCGACTGCTCTGCCATTACTGCTAATGCAGACGGTGAAGGATGAAATGATTTTTTGTAACATATGAAAATATGCCGTGCCTGAATGGGATTCGACCGCATGATGACCGCATGATGAGAGACGAGCACGTTACCAACTTCGCCAATGCGGCTGGCTGTAAAGCCTCTAGAGGTTAAAACTAGCCTTTCGGCTGATGACCTAAACAACAACACAGGAAAATGATTTAATATTTATACGAGTAAATTAGAGCTTCTCTTGCAAATACGTAGCAAACATCATAATGCACTAAATTCTTGAAAAGATGTGCATGTTCTCTATCTTCTCTTGTCTGTAGATTTATAAAAGTTCGAATACAATTTGTTTACTTTTTACTGTAGGTATATTATTATGTCAAGTTGAACAAAAATTGTGAACATTTTCACCGCTATAAAAGATTGGACCATTTATCAGTGATTTCAATACGGCCTCCTCGAAAATTGCTAGCGATTTTTCATGTAAAATACTTCTTTCGTACAACCACCGCTGGGAAAAACAAACCATGAAAAAAACTGTTGTAAATCGGTCCGTCCATTTGGATATTATTTACATCCGCGGTTTGATGTGCGTCTAACATAAAAATTATATACCTATATTGTTTTTTATTCACATTTATTAATCTAACTAATAATGAGTATGTCGGAATCAAAACTCAAGTCCAAAAAAATTTAAATGAGTTTGTCATTCTATAGCTCAAGACTTCTTATAAATCAATAAATTTCTATAATTCGATGTGTTTTATAATTATTTTCAAAACTACTCTATCCTATTAAAAATAAAACATTTACAAAATGTATGCTGAAAAAATTATCCTCTTTTTACTTTCTCTTGCCTATATGAATATATAGGAAGGAAAGTATTGTTTTCATGTCGATTTTTCGAAATCGTGTTTTCACCGGATCTATACATTTTCAGACCCCCTGAACCCAAAAAACATGTTTTTAGCGATTGGTCTGTGTGTGTGTATGTGTGTGTGTGAACAAAATATCTCAAGAACGGAACATCGTACGAACTTGAAACGTTAAACTTAAGTTACATACCACTACCGGACCCGACATGAATATTTTAATCAAAATCGGTCAACCGGAAGTAGTAGTTTATTCGTATAATTTTTCACTTTTTTGCGATTTTCTCAAAAACTGGTCCTACGATTTTTTTAAAAATCGCCTGGTTTATTCACTTTTTTATTCTCTACAAGATAGGTTAGGCGCCATGTTTGCTGAAATTCTTGGTGAGGCTGTTTTTACGTAAAAAAAGTGTTTTTTTAAGATTGCGGCTTTATTATGCATTTCAGCGCAAAAATGTGTATAATAAAATTTGTAGAAAATTAAAAGTCCTACAACTTTTATTTCAAACATTTTTTTGTATAACGCTTAGTTTAGCGGTAATTAGCGATTTTCAGTTTTTTCTCACGAAAACGTGTGAAAAATCGATATTGTAAACATTTCAGCCTTTCTACTCATTTTACGACATAAGTGTATATAACAAAATTTATAGAAAATTAAAAGATCTACAACTTTTATTTAAGCATTTTTCTGTACAGAGCCTAGTTTAGCGTGAAAGAGTGATTTTCCGTATTTTTAAGCCAAACTGAGGTTGATTTTCATTTTGCCTTTCACTCATAATTAAAATAAGGTTATGTGTTTTGAGGTTAGGTTTTTGTTTATTTCTAATGTTTTATTACTAATGTTAGGTTATATTGTATAAATTATTTGCATTGGCAAGAGAAAGTTGTGTGAGTGTTTCACACCAGATTTTTAATATTGGAACACCTAAGCCTAAGTTCGTTCGGTATCTGGGTTTAAAACATAATAAACAAACTTATACTTATAATTATTTATTGAAAAAATTAATAATTACAATAATTGTAACAACAGATTACTGTTCTTAAGAACCAAAACGATCACCTGTTCACAAACACTTGCTACCACTCGCACGCATAATTAGCATAACTCAGAACCAGTTCCGTAATGAGACTATTTAGAACGGCCGGATAACATATTTTCATTCACCAGTTCAACTGTTGACTGGCAACTACAAAGCCGTTAACGGTTTTTATACCTTCAGTCTGATAGATCTAGACCCTAAGAAAACACATTCTCCATTTACATGGAACATTGTAGAACGGATAAAAAAAAATATTTACTCGATTTCCTGGAAAAACATATCTTTTATCTTTCTGAACACGCCTCGTAGTCCCTAAAGACAAAATGTATGTTGATATGACTCTACAAAGTTAAAAACAAATAAATTCTTAATGTATTTAGTTAGATAGGTCTTTATTTGTTTTTAAATTTTAGAATAAAAATCTGGTGTGAAACACTCACACGACTTTCTCTTGCCAGTGCAAAAAATTACCAATAAACCTAATATTAGTAATAAAACATTAGAACTAAACAAAAAACTAACCTCAAAAAACATAACCTTATTTTAATCATGAGTGAAAGACGCAAAATGAAAATCAACCTAAGTTTGGCCTAAAAATACGGAAAATCAATCTTTCACGCTCAACTAGGCTCTGTGGAGAAAAATGCTATAAATAAAAGTTGTAGGCCTTTAAATTTCCTATAAATTTTATTATATACACTTTTGTCGTAAAATGCATTCTAAGGCCGAAATCTTTAAAAAATCGATTTTTCACACGTTTTCGTGAGAAAAAAACAGAAAATCGCAAATTACCGCTAAACTAAGCGTTATACAAAAAAATGATTGAAATAAAAGTTGTAGAATTTTACATTCTCTTCAACTTTTATTATATAACGTTTTGCGCTAAAATGCATATTAAAGCCGCAATCTTAAAAAGAAAATGTTTTTACGTAAAAACAGCCTCACCAAGAGTTTCAGCAAACATGGCGCCTACCCTATCTTGTAGAGAATAAAAAATTGAGTAAACCAGGCGATTTAAAAAAAATCGTAGGACCAGTTTTTGAGAAAATCACAAAAAAGTGAAAAATTACACGAATAAACTACTGTTTCCGGTTGACCGATTTTGATGAAAATGTTCGTGTCAGGTCCGGTAGTGGTATGCAACTTAAGTTTCAAGTTTCAAGTTCGTAGGATGTTCCGTTCTTGAGATATTTTGTATATATACACACAGACACACACACTCACTGACACACACACAGACCAATCGCTAAAAACATGTTTTTTGGGTTCAGCGGGTTTGAAAACGTATAGATCCGGTGAAAACTCGGTTTCGAAAAATCGACATGAAAACAATACTTTCCTTCCTATATATTCATATAGGCAAGATAAAGTAAAAATAGTGTAAAAAAAACAAATTCTCTTTATATCTATCTATAATGGATTTGAAGTTATATTTTTTGAGAATAATAATTATTCATTTTATATTATTTTACAACGCTCTTTATGTTTCAATTATTTTATTATGTTTTAATAATCTTGTAAATTCTATACTTCAAATGTTTAGAACGAAAATAACGTTGAAAATGTATTTATTTTTTATATCTAACTTCAATAGATTAAAAGTTACATTTAAATCTATGTGAACAATTTTGCAAATGTTTGTTTTTTGTTTTTAAATTGTATTTACTTTGTAGTAACAATAAAAATAGTAATATGTAAATTGATTGAATGAAGTTCTATTAGGAATTTGTTTATTTATTTAGCAGGTAGCTCTTTTGTTTAAATTAGTCTTATATAACAAATTTAGCTGGAAATTTAGGTCGTAAAAAATTTGCTGACTGTGCATCAGATATCCTAACAAACAGTACATCATAGTTGGGTATTGTTCTATTTATACTGGATGTCCGAAAAGTCTAGTGGGGCAAAATATTTGCAAACAAGAGATGTTATTCTTCAAAAATTGTATCGCACAAAATTAGACATTAATTATGTTGCTTATGAATTAATGTATATTTAAAAGAAGCAAAGAAAACAGTTTATTTTCAGTATTCGTTAAAAAAATAATTTAAAAATAAAAGATAACAATCAATTAAATGTAAACGTTAGCTCTTAAATATCTGTATATATAAATGGTACCGACATAATAGTGATAAATTTTTACTTTCTCTTGCCTATATGAATATTATAGGAAGGCAAGTATTGTTTTCATGTCGATTTTTCGAAATCGAGTTTCCACCGGATCTACACGTTTTCAGACCCCCTGAACCCAAAAAACATGTTTTTAGCGATTGGTGTGTGTGTGTGTGTGTGTGTGTGTGTGTGTGTGTGTGTGTTTTTGAACAGAATATCTCAAGAACGGAAGATGGTACAAACTTGAAACTTAAGTTACAAAATATGTAACTTATTAAGTGATATTATCACTACCGAACCCGACAAGAATATTTTCATCAAAATCGGTCAACCGGAAGTAGTAGTTTATTCGTGTAATTTTTCACTTTTTTGCGATTTTCTCAAAAACTGGTCATACGATTTTTTTTAAAATCGCCTCATTTACTTAATTTTTTATGCTTTATAAAATAGGGTAGGCGGCATGCTTGCTGAAATTCTTGTTGAGGCTGTTTTCACGTAAAAAAATTGTTTATTTAAGATAGCGGCTTTATTATGCATTTTACCGCAAAAATGTATTTAATAAAAATTGTAGAGAATTTAAAATCCTACAACTTCTGAATCAATTATGTTTTTGTATAACGCTTAGTTTAGCGGTAATTAGCAATTTTCTGTTTTTTTTTTTCACGAAATCGTGTGAAAAATCGATATTTTTAAGATTTCTGCCTTAGTATCCATTTTACGACATAAGTATATAATCAAGTTTATAGGAAATTAAACGATCTACAACTTTTATTTAGAATATTTTTTATACAAAAAACTGTTTTAAATAAAAGTTGTAGAATTTTTAATTTTCTACATTTTTTATTAAATCAATTTTTGCGCTATAATACGTATTAAAGTCGTAATCTTAAAAAAAACGTTTTTTGCGTAAAAACAACCTTACAAAGAATTTCAGCAAACATGTCGCCTACCCTATCTTGTAGAGAATAAAAATTGAGTAAACCAGGCGATTTAAAAAAAAATCGTACGACCAGTTTTTGAGAAAATCGCAAAAAAGTGAAAAATTACACGAATAAACTACTACTTCCGGTTGACCGATTTTCATGAAAATGTTCGTGTCGGGTTCGGTCGTGGTATATAGCTTAAGTTCTGAGTTTCAAGTTTATACAATGTTCCGTTCTTGAGATATTTTTTACACACACACACACACACACACAGACAAATCGCTAAAAACATGTTTTATGGGTTCAGGGGTCTGAAAACGTATAGATCCGGTGAAAACTCGATTTTGAAAAATCGACATGAAAACAATACTTTTCTTCCTATATACTCATATAGGCAAGAGAAAGTAAAAAACAACGCCAAAAAAGTTAAGTCTTTCAATAATCTAGAAATGAAAGAAAATTAATTTATAAAAGCAAAGGAACCATAAAATAGGTTTAGGGTTTTTAAGCAAAACTGCAAAAATTGTCTTCAGAATCAACGTATTGATAGCTCTATTTAAGGAGAGTAAAAATCCCAGGCGCAACGAGAGCGAATTTGCTAGTATTATATGATTAGAAATGCAGACTCATACAATCCAGCCTCTCTTAGTTTGCTCCTAATGTAAACAAGTAATGACATCACTGAGCATGCGCATTATATCAAAATGTGTACACACTGATTAAGAAGTAACAAAAAATACTTTCAAAGTATTTAAATACAAAATACCTTTAACAGTATTTTTCTAAATGAAATCGTTAGGCCTACATCATATCATGACTGAATTTTTTAGTACTTTAAGTACTTATAATTTAAAAATCTGGTGTGAAACACTCACACAACTTTCTCTTGCCAATGCAAATAATTAACAATAAACCTAAAATTAATAATAAAATGTTAGAAATAAACAAAAAACTAACCTCAAAAACATAACCTTATTTTAATCATGAGTGAATGATGCAAAATGAAAATCAACCTCAGTTTGGCTTAGAAATACGGAAAATCACTCTTTCTCTCTAAACTAGGCTCTGTAGAGAAAAATGCTATAAATAAAAGTTGTAGATCTTTTAATTTTCTATAAATTAAATTATATACACTTTTGTCGTAAAATGCATACTAAGGCCGAAATTTAAAAAAATCAATTTTTCACACATTTTCGTGAGAAAGAAAACAGAAAATCGCAAATTACCGCTAAACTAAGCGTTATACAAAAAATTGTTTGAAATAAAAGTTGTAGAAATTTTAATTGTCTACAACTTTTATTATATAAATTTTTGCGCTAAAATGCATATTAAAGCTGTAATCTTAAAAAAACAACGTTTTTACGTGAAAACAGCCTCACCCAGAATTTCAGCAAACATGACGCCTACCCTATCTTGTAGAGAATAAAAAATTGAGTAAACCAGGCGATTTTAAAAAAAATCGTAGGACCAGTTTTTGAGAAAATCGCAAAAAAGTGAAAATTACACGAATAAACTACCACTTCCGGTTGATCGATTTTGATGAAAATGTTCGTGTCGAGTCCGGTAGTGGTACTTAACTTAAGTTTAAAGTTTCAAGTTCGTACGATGTTCCGTTCTTGAGATATTCTGTTCACACACACACACACACGCGCGCGCGCAACCCCCCCACACACACACACGCACACACACGCACACACTCACGCACACACACCCACACCCACACGCGCACGCACGCACGCACACACACGCGCGCACACACACACACACACGCGCGCGCGCGCACACACACACACAAACACACACACACACACACAGACACACACACAGACCAATCGCTAAAAACATGTTTTTTGGGTTCAGGGGGTCTGTAAACGTATAGATCCGGTGAAAACTCGATTTCTTAAAATCGACATGAAAACAATACTTTCCTTCCTATATATTCATATAGGCAAGAGAAAGTAAAAAATAGTCAACTTTATAGGAATACGACATCCGTAAATTCGTAGACTCTAGCGTGCACGCTGTAGTGGGTGGCTTTTGTTTATTGACAGTAGGAGCAAACTAAGAACGGCTGAACAGTAGTTACCCCTTGTAATCAGTGGTGATTACCGAGTCAGGTTAATACTGTTGTTTCCATTCTAATACTGATAGATTGGGAGGGTATCATAAGCTATATTAAACATGGGGTTAATGCGCTAGCAAATACTACTATCCAATAGTACTCTAGTCTGTTATTATGATTATGCACTACTAAATCTACTAGTTTCTGAAAAGGGATCTGCTGTGACATTTTGTCCAACACTTTTAATCATTCCAATAATCTATGTAAAAGGATACGGGGTTTTTACTCGAGCTTCGTCTCTGCTCTCATCGGAGTGATTCCAGTCAACCTTGTTTTAAAATTTACCTTTCCACTTGCAGATTTCTATCACCCGTCGCTACTTTTCCTAAAATCCCGATTAATCCATAAAATAAAAAATTGGTTTGAAACACTCACACAACTTTCTCTTGCCAATGCAAATAATTAACAATAAACCTAACATTAGTAATAAAACGTTAGAAATAAAGAAAAACTTACCTTAATAAACATAACCTAATTTTAATCATATAGGAAAGACGCAAAATGAAAATCGACCACAGTTTGGCTTAAAAATACGGAAAATCACTTTGTCACGCCAAACTAGGCTCTGTAGAGAAAAATGCTATAAATAAGAGTTGAAGATCTTTCAAATTACTATAAATTTGATTAGTCTATATACACTTTTGTTGTAAAATGCGTAATAAGGCCGAAATCTTTAAAAAATCGATTTTTCACACGTTTTCGTGAAAAAAAACAACAGAAAATCACTAATTACTGATAAAATAAGCGTTAGTCTATACAAAAAAAATTTTAATATAAAAGTTGTAGGGATTTTAAATTCTCTACAACTTTTATTAGTACATTTTTGCGCTAAAATGCATATTAAAGCCGTAATCTTAAAAAAAATTATTTTTTACGTGAAAACAGGTTCACCAAGAATTTCAGCAAACATGGCACCTACCCTATCTTGTAGAGCATAAAAATTAAGTAAATGAGGCGATTTAAAAAAGTCGTAGAATCAGTTTTTGAGAAAATCGAAAAAAGTGAAAAGTTACACGAATAAACTACTACTTCCGGTTGACTGATTTTGGTGAAAATGTTCGTGTCGGGTCCGGTAGTGGTATGTAACTTAATTTTTAAGTTTCAAGTTCGTACAATGTTCCGTTCTTGAGATATTTTGTTCACACACACACAGACACGCACACAGACCAATCGCTAAAAACATGATTTTTGGGTTCAGGGGTCTGAAAACGTGTAGATCCGGTGAAAACTCGATTTCGAAAAATCGACATGAAAACAATACTTTCCTTTATATATATTCATATAGGCAAGAGAAAGTAAAAATTGGTGAGAAACACTTGCACGACTTTCTCATGCCAATGCAAAAAGAGACTGATATAACCTAACATTAGTACCTAATAAAACATTAAAAAGACACAAAAAGACACCTCAAAAAACATATTCTTACTTTAATCACAAGTGAAGTACGCAAAATGAAACCAACCGTAGTTTAGCTTTATAATACGGAAAATCACTCTTTAACGCTAAACCAGGCTCTGTGGTGAAAAGTGTTAAAATAAAAATAAAAATTTAAGATCTTTTAATTTCCTATAAATTTGATTGTATACGTTTTGTTGTAAAATGCATACTAAGGCCGGAATTTGGAAAAAATTATTTTTTACAGATTTTCATGAAAAAAAAACAACAGAAAATCACTATTTACCGCTAAACTAAGCGTTATACAAATAAATGTTATAAATAAAAGTTATAGATTTTTAAATTGTCTACAACTTTAAATATATATCTCAAAATTACAATAAAATTGTAAACTGACCGGTAAGAGTTTTGCAGAAACTGCGTTGTACTAACAATTCAAAGGTGTAACAAAAGGTTAAGGATATCTGGAGTAGGTAAGAGTTTGAAAATATGGCACAAACATCACAAAAACGTATAAATTAAAAATCTATATATAAACTTAATTATACGTATAAATTAAAAATCTATATATAAACTTAATTATATATAGATTTTTAATTTATACGTTTTTGTGATGTTTGTGCCATATTTTCAAACTCTTACCTACTCCAGATATCCTTAACCTTTTGTTACACCTTTGAATTGTTAGTACAACGCAGTTTCTGCAAAACTCTTACCGGTCAGTTTACAATTTTATTGTAATTTTGAGAGGATATCATAACGTTTTGTTGAATATATTATATAATTTCTAAAAATAAATTGACTATTGATGCGACCGTTTCTGCAAAACTCTTACCGGTCAGTTTACAATTTTATTGTAATTTTGTGAGGATAATTATGTTCTATCATAACAATACGCGAGATGATAAGTATGACGTTAAAAAATTATTTATTATTTATAATAATAATAATAATAAAAATAATAATAATTTATTATAGTTTTACATTTTTTGTAAATAAATTGTTTGTATAAAATTGATTTTATGAAGAAAAAAAATTAACCGCCCAACGTGGGGCTCGAACCCACGACCCCGAGATTAAAAGTCTAATGCTCTACCGACTGAGCTAGCCGAACATGCCAACTCACAGCAAAATTATAGCATATAAGACAGGGCAGCCGAACCGTAACATGTATACGGTGCTGCCGCCTAACGTCAATCGGAGGAGGAGGACATTTTCCGAGATCCGATATAAAAAAACATACTAAATCGGGTCCCGCGGCATTAAAATTATTGAAAATAAATGTTTGCAGTTTGTTTTTAATACTGAAATGAAGACTAAATGTCGGTTAAAGTGAAACAATGTTATACTAAAGCATTGGAAACATGTTTTGATCAATAATTAAAAGAATAAAGATAAATGTGAAATTCGATCAAAGTTGTTAGCGCTAAATAAGCAGTTCGCTTGCGCCGGCTGCGAAAACTCTTACCGGGCGCATTTCAAGCGAAATGCTTAATATATTTTGCATTAAAATGCATATTAAGGCAGTTAAACGACATCGTGTTCAGAGTCCTTACCGTAAAAATCTGGTGTGAAACACTCACACAACTTTCTCTTGCCAATGCAAATAATGAACAATAAACCTAACATTAGTATTAAAACATTAGAAATGAACAAAAACTAACCTCAAAAACATAACCTTATTTTAATCATGAGTGAATGACGCAAAATGGCAATCGAACTCAGTTTGGCTTAAAAATACGGAAAATCACGCTTTCACGCTAAACTAGGCTCTTTAGAGAAAAATGCTCTAAACAAAAGTTGTAGATCTTTTAATTTTCTATAAATTTAATTATATACACTTTTGTCGTAAAATGCATACTAAGACCGAAATGTTAAAAAAATCAATTTTTCTCACGTTTTCGTGAGAAAAAAAACAGAAAATCGCAAATTACCGCTAAACTAAGCGTTATACAAAAAAATGTTTGAAACAGAAGTTGTAGGTTTTTAAATTCTCTACAACTTTTACTATATAAATTTTTGCGCTAAAATTTATATTAAAGCCGTAATCTTAAAAAAACAACGTTTTTACGTGAAAACAGCCTCACCGAGAATTTCAGCAAACATGGCGCCTACCCTATCTTGTAGAGAATAAAAAATTGAGTAAAATAGGCGATTTTAAAAAAAATCGTAGGACCAGTTTTTGAGAAAATCGCAAAAAACTGAAAAATTATACGAATAAACTACTACTTCCGGTTGACCGATTTTGATGAAAATGTTCGTGTCGCGTCTGGTAGTGGTATGTAACTTAAGTTTCAAGTTTCAAGTTCGTACGATGTTCCGTTCTTGAGATATTCTGTTCACACACACACACACACACACGCGCGCGCGCGCGCGCACACACACACACACACACACACACAGACCAATCGCTAAAAACATGTTTTTTGGGTTCAGGGGGTCTGAAAACGTATAGATCCGGTGAAAACTCGATTTCGAAAAATCGACATGAAAACAATACTTTCCTTCCTATATATTCATATAGGCAAGAGAAAGTAAAAATGTGACCCGAAAACGTCAAATCATTGTATCAATTTGGTGGTATCCTGTAGGCCCTATCCGTTTGGCGAAAAAGGTTTCAGAATCTTCAAAAATTATTTAGCAAAATGTAATTATTTTACTCTTTTATTAACGTTTAGTTTGCCTAATTTAATTTTTTCTAAGTTGTGTTTAAAAGTTTCATTAACATGTAATTTTTTTAAAAAACATATTTTCGGTCTATCGATTATCACGTTTGGTTTCTTATAATATTTTTACTTTCTCTGGCCTATATGAATATATAGGAAGGAAAGTATTGTTTTCATGTCGATTTTTCGAAATCGAGTTTTCACCGGATCTATACGTTTTCAGACCCCCTGAACCCAAAAAACATCAAAATCGGTCAACCGGAAGTAGTAGTTTATTCGTATATTTTTCTCTTTTTTGCGATTTTCTCAAAAACTGGTCCTACGATTTTTTTAAAATTCGCCTGGTTTACTACATTTTTTATGCTCTACAAGATAGGGTAGGCGCCATGTTTGCTGAAATTCTGCGTGAGGCTGTTTTTACGTAAAAACATTTTCTTTTTAAGATTGCGGCTTTAATATGCAGTTTAGCGCAAAACGTTATAAACGTTCATGGGTGTTATATAACAAAAGTTGTAGAGAATTTAAAATTCTACAACTTTTATTTCAAACATTTTTTTGTATAACGCTTAGTTTAGCGGTAATTTGCAATTTTCTGTTTTTTTCTCACGAAAACGTGAGAAAAATTGATTTTTTAAACATTTCGGCCTTAGTATGCATTTTACGACAAAAGTGTATATAATTAAATTTATAGAAAATTAAAAGATCTACAACTTTTATTTTGAGCATTTTTCTCTACAGAGCCTAGTTTAGAGAGAAAGAGTGATTTTCCGTATTTATAAGCCAAAATGAGGTTGATTTTCATTTTGCGTCTTTCACTCATGATTAAAATTAGGTTATGTTTTTTGAGGTTAGTTTTTTGTTTATTTCTTATGTTTTATTACTAATGTTAGGTTTATTGTTAATTATTTTCACTGGCAAGAGAAAGTTGTGTGAGTGTTTCACACCAGATTTTTTATTTTAACTTCTAACATGTATTTTACCGCCATTTGGGTTACTAAATTGCGTTTTTTTGAGTATACCCTATGTAATAATCCTGATTATTTTTTGTGGATTAGCTCCTCAGTTGCTATATTCAAAGTTATTTCAATTGGTCCGAAATAACCCAAGGTAGCAAAAATAAAGTGTTTTTTTCAGATTTAATTTTTAATTTCTCTTGTCTATATAAGACAACATAAATATATATGAGGAAAAGTATTGTTTTCATGTCGATATTTCGAAATCGAGTTTTCAACAGATGTACACGTTTTCAGACCCCGTGAACCCAAAAACATAATTTTAGTGATAGGTCTATTGTGTTTCTGTATGTGTGTGTGGGTTGTGAATAGAATATCTGAAGAACGGAACATCGTACAAACTTGAAACGTGAAACTTAAGTAAGATACCGGTACCGAACTCGACACGAACATTTTCATCAAAATCGATTAACCGGAGTTTATTAGTTTCATTTTTCACTTTATTGCGGTTTTCTCAGAAATGGCTTATACGATCTTTTTTTTTAAAAAATCGCCTTATTTACTAAATGTTTTATGCTCTACAAGATAGGGTAGGCGCCATGTCTGCTAAACTTCTTGGAAAGGCTGTTTTCTCGTAAGAAAATTGTGTTTTTTTACGATTGCGGCTTTGATATACATTTTAGCGCAAAAATGTGTATAACAAAAGTTGTAGAGAATTTAAAACCCTACAACTTTTTTTTCAGACATTGTTTTGTGTAACGCTTAGTTTAGCGGTAATTAGTGATTTTCTGTTGTGATTTTTTTCATGAAAATCTTTAAAAAATGGATTTTTTTAAAGATTTCAGCCATAGCATGCATTTTACGACAAAGTGTATTTAATAAAATTTGTAGGAAATTAAAAGATCTATAACTTTATTTTTTAGAATTTTTCTCTACAGAGCCTAGTTTAGCGTAAAAGGGTGGTTTTCTGTATTTTTAAGTCAAACTGAGGTTGATTTTCAATTTCCGTTTTCACTCATGATTAAAATTAGGTTTTGTATATTGAGGTTAGTTTTTTTGTTAATTTCGAATGTTTTATTACTAATGTTAGGTTATATTGTTAATTATGTGCATTGGCAAGAGAAAGTTGTGTAAGTGTTTCACACCAGATTTTTTCATGTACAATTTTGTAGTGAATACAGCATATTGTACATTAATTTGATAAAAAATTAATAACAATTTGTACCGTTTGAGGTTTAGTGGCAAACTGATGTTTGCGGAGTTATTTATTTCCGTATGAAATTATCAGCAAGGAAGTACATGGGTAACACATTTTACGATCCATTATCATTGAAATATATTTCTCGATTTTTAATTCTATCAAGGTAGTCTCGTCACGATCTTAACTTGAATAAATTCAATCACGATTTTAGGTAAATTATGGGATACTCAAACCCCATACTCTATAGTATATTTTATAAAGAAATAACGTTGTAGCTTAATCATGTGTATTAACTAATGAATACACATGGTAGATAGATAAACATAAATATTGTGACACTTATCGCTAAGGTTCGTTTCGGGATCTAGGTTATTAAATAATTAATACACTAAAGTTTACAATTACAAATATTTATTACACTAAAAAATTTACAAAATAAATAATTAAACTAATTATAATGTAGTAATACAATAAATGATTTAATAATTTACTTAAAATAAATAAACAATAAATAACTTAATAATTTACTTAGCACTACTTACAATCAATTTTATAGAGTACACATACAAAATAAAACTGAATACACAAAAACTGAATTTATTACAGATACACACTAACTTTTCACAATACACACACAAAGACAGTATAACAATCGTTGACCAACACAATGCTTGGAATCGTTAACCTGTATAACGCCCGAGAATCACTCGATAAGGATCAAACGAATACTGCCCTGACCGCGCTCGGGGGTCTCTTTATATACTCATTCAAAAAGATAATTCTAGCAAAGTAGAGAAACTTCATGCAAATAATAAAGTACAAAAAATAACCCTTTATAAATGAGTGCTAGAAAATCTATTGTAGAAAATTCAACTGTTGTAAATAGAAAACGTAAACAACCGGCCCCTTCAAAATAGCTGTACAACAATACCCGACCATTTATCATACACAATAGCGCAGTTATTTCAAACAACTTTCATGAATAGGCATACCTTTATTGTCACTATTGTCACTTATTGTTACTATTTCACTCTATTATCCTCTCTTTACTATTGACATGAATGAAATTCTAGAAATTACGCGAACCATGTTTTTTCGATATTGTCACAATATGTTTTATTACTTAGATTACAAATTATATTGTTTTGTGGTAGGTATTACAAAAATCTGGTGTGAAACACTCACATAATTTTCTCTTTCCAATGCAAATAATTAACAATATAACCTAACATTAGTAATAAAACATTAGCAATAAACAAAAAAACTAACCTCAAAAAACATAACCTTATTTTAATCATGAGTTAATGATGCAAAATGAAAATCAACCTCAGTTTGGCTTAGAAATACGGAAAATTACTCTTTCACGCTTAACTAGGCTCTGTAGGCTCTGTTTTCTTGTATAGTGAAAAATGCTTAAAATAAAAATTTAAAATCTTTTAATTTCTTATAAATTTTATTTTATACACTGTTGTCGTAAAATGCATACTAAAGCCGATACCTTCAAAAAAATCCATTTTTTAATACATTTTCATGAAAAAACCACAACAGAAAATCACATTACCGCTAAACTAAGCGTTATACAAAAAAAGTTTGAAAAATAGTTGTAAGATTTTAAATTCTCTAAAACTTTTTTTATATAAATTTTTGCTCTAAAATGATTGTAGTATACTCATATTAAAGCCGCAATTTTAAAAAACAATTTTTTACGAGAAAAATAGCTCTTCCAAGAATTTTAGCAGACATGGCGCCTACCTATCTTGTAGAGCATAAAAAATTTAGTAAATTAGGCGATTTTTTTAAAATAATCGTTGAGCCGTTTCTGAGAAAATCGCAGAAAATGGGAAAAATGAAACGAATAAACTAGTACTTTCGGTTGACCGATTTTGATGAAAATGTTCGTGTCGGGTTTGGCACTAGTATCTACGAGTAACTTAAGTTTCAAGCTTCAAGTTCGTAAGATGTTCCGTGCTTTAGATATTCTGTTCACGCGCGCGCGTGCACACACACACACACACAGACCTATCACTAAAATAATTTTTTTTGGGTTCAGGGGGTCTGAAAACGAGTAAATTTGGTGATAACTCAATTTCGAAAAATTTGTATGAAAACAATACTTTTATTCCTATACATTCATTTAGGCAAGGGGAAGTAAAAAACTATGAATTAAATTACGTAATTTTAGAGTTACAATGCTTTTTATTCTTGTTGAGGAATTTTTAGCCCACAGTAGAGTAACGTCAGGTATTTCTAAGAGCTCTTTTAGGAACACAACTTCAGAATTCACTCTTTGTACAATTCGTCCCTTTTGTTCGTGTTTAAACTTTGTTCTTCGTTGAAGCCCTTCAGGTCTGTATCAGCAGTCTGCACTTATTTCATGATGTTCGTTAAATTTTCTCAGTTTATTTCAGTTTTTACTTTAATTATTATTCCGTATTTAGTAATAAAAAACAATGAGTAACCTTACATTATAATAATAATTACAGTAAACTAATAATTCACATTATACGTTTCTGTATAAAAAAACAAAAACTCTGTTATCCTTTTACAAACACGAAAAAAACCAACAAAAAAAGAACAAAAATGGAGAAAAAACAAAACTATATTAAAAAACGTTAAGTGAAACACTCATACGACTTTCTTTTACCAAAAAAAAAAAGAATAATATAACCTAACATTAGTAATAAAACATTAAAAACAAACAAAAATACTAATCTCAAAAAATATAACCTAATGTTAATCATGAGTGAAAAAATTTTTATAAAGTAAAAATTAACTTATTTTTTAAAAGTTTTAACAAACAGAAAGAGAATTTTTGAACTTACAACTCTCTCGTGATCATGTTGCAAGAAGAGTTATTTTCTTTGAAGTAAAATCTGTGAAGGATTATTTTCATTAAAAACGTAGTTCCTAATACATGTTGTGTCGTTTTCCTTTTGTTTTACAAATGAAGCAACACTCTTAGGGTAAATACTGCACCATGTTTCTTTGTTCCGTACCTCACTTATATTGACATTTCTGAACTACACTATATTTATTATGAAAGTCCATTTTTAAATGATTAAGTAAGTAGGCCTAAGCCTACCGGAATTTATTTATGTTCTAATTTGCTCGTTAGAATGGGTTTTTACTTTCTCTTGCCTATATGAATATATAGGAAGAAGTATTGTTTTCATGTCGATTTTTCGAAATCGAGTTTTCACCGTATCTACACGTTTTCAGACCCCCTGAACCCAAAAAACATGTTTTTAGCGATTGGTCTGTGTGTGTGTGTGTCTGTGAGTGTGTGTGTGTGAACAGAATATCTCAAGAACGGAACATTGTACGAACTTGAAACTTGAAACTTAAGTTACATACCACTACCGGACCTAACACGAACATTTTCATTAAAATCGGTCAACCGGAAGTAGTAGTTTATTCATATAATTTTTCACTTTTTTACGATTTTCTCAAGAACTGATCCTACGATTTTTTTTAAAATCGCCTGGTTTACTAATGTTTTTATGCTCTACAAGATAAGGTAGGCGTCATGTTTGCTGAAATTTTTGGTGAGGCTGTTTTTACGTAAAAAAATCGTTTTTTTAAGATTGCGGCTTTAATATGCATTTTATCGCAAAAATCTATAATGAAAATTGTAGAGAATTTAAAATTCTACAACTTTTATTTCAAACATTGTTTTGTATAACGCTTAGTTTAGCGGTAATAAGCAATTTTCTGTTTTTTTCTCACGAAAACGTGTGAAAAATCTATTTTTGTAGAATTTCGGTTTTAGTACGCATTTTACGAGAAAAGTGTATAATAAAATCTATAGGAAATTAAAAGATCTACAACTTCATTAAAGCATTTTTCTCTACAGAGCCTAGTTTAGCGTGAAAGAGCGATTTTCCGCATTTTTAAGCCAAACTGAGGTTGATTTTCATTTTGCGTATTTCACTCATGATTAAAATTAGGTTATGTTATTGAAATTAGTTTTATTGTTCGTTTTAATGTTTTATTAATAATGTTAGGTTTATTGTTAATTATTTGCATTGGCAAGAGAAAGTTGTGTGAGTGTTTCACACCAGATTTTTTTGTTCTGTTATACAGCGACAATAATAATTATTTTTACTTTCTTTTGCCCCATATAAAAGATAGGTAAAAAAGTAAAGTTATATTTTCCTGTTAAAATTTTAAAATCGAGTTTTCACCTTAAATACACGTTTTAAGGTCCTTTGAACCCTAAAAAGGTTTTAATTTTTTGTATAGGCTATGTACAAAATAATTCAAAGAAGAAAAATCGAACGAAGTTCAAAATTGGAACTTAAGTTAGGTACTTAAGGTACAAACTTATCAAGGAACCCAACAGGAACATTTTTATAAAAATCACTCAACTGAAAGCAAGTTTTTTACACAATTTTTCTCATTTTGAAATTTTCTGGGGGGTTGTGCTTTAGAAGTAAAACATTGTTTTTTTGTTTAAAATTGCGGCATAAATATGCATTTTAGAGCTGAAGTTTATTATAATTGAAGTATGTTTACTTATTTCGTTCTCTTGTTCTCATGAATATGTAGGGAGGAAAGTATTTTTTCATGTCGATAATTTCAAATCGATTTTTCTCCGAAAATACTTGTTTTCTCAACCCCATGAACCCAAACAACACCCTTTTAGCGATTGGTGTGTGTATGTGTATGTGTATATAAACAAAATATTTTAAGAACAGAATATTGCACGAAGTAGAAATTTAGAATTTAAGTTAGGTACCACAAGAATACCTAACACGAACTTTTTCATTGATATCGGTCAACCGAAAGTAGTAGTTTAAACGTGCAATTTTACACTTTTTGCAATTTTTTGTAAAACGGCTACGATTTTTAAAACAATCACCTCATATTTTACATTTTTTGTGTTTTACAAGATAGAAGAGTCATGTCTGCTGAAATTCTTAAGGGTCCGTGTTCTTGTAGTACACAACTTGTATTTTTAAAATTTCGGCCGGAATGAATATAAGCCAAAAAATACACATAATGGAGTTGCTGAATATAAAGAACCTACGAATAATATTTTAAAATAAAAGTTTAATTTAAACATTTCCAAATTAAAAAATAAAAACTTTTATTTCAACCATTCTTTTTTACAACGCCTAGTTTAGCGTCAATTTGAAATTTTCTGTATTTTGCTCATTAAAATTAGAAAAAATGGGATTTTGAATATTGCGACCATTTAACGACAAAATTGTATAATCAACGTTATAGAAAATTAAAATATCTTCAAATTTATTTCCAAGCATTATTTTATGTAGAGCGTAATTTAGCGTCATTTAACGATTTATGTCTTTTAAGTTCTACAGAGGTTGATGTTCATTTTGCGTCATTCACTCATGATTAAAATTACGTCATGTTTATCATTTTAAATTATTTACTCATCATAAATTATTACAGGTTATACTTTGTAATACAGATGTAGCCCACTATATTTATTTTTACTCTATCTTGCCCTATATAAAATAAAAGTAAGAAAAGATATTCTCTCCAATGTATCCTTTCTTCAAAGGTCTTGTTTGCCTTTCAAACGTCGAAATCTAACTTTATAAATCGAGTTTTCACCTAAAATACAAGTTTTCAGCCCCCGCTGTGCCTAACAACCGGTTTTATGTTTTGCTGTGTTCGGAAAATAACTGAAACATGGAAAATCGAACGAATTTGAAAATTAGAACTTTCGTTAGGCACCATAAAGAAACCCGACACGAGCATTTCTATCAGATCTGTCAACCAAATGTAATAATTTTCGTACAACTTTTCACTTTATTTGAAATTCAGTAAAATTGACCCTTACGATTTTGCATTTTTGTGCACTACAAAGTGGATACGTCTAAAGAAATTTTCGCGGGGCTGTGCCCTTGTAGCAAAACATTTTCTGTAAAGATTGCCTTAGAATGCATTTTAATACAAAATTGTGTTGAAATTAAAATTTGTTTATTTATTTTTACGTAAAATATTATTTAGGAAGTAACTCACCGGATTGGTCTAGTGGTCATTATTTAACCTGTTTTTTTAGGTCATCAGCCGAACGGCTGGTTTGAACCTATAGAGGTTTTACTAAGTAAAACGAGGAGTGAGAAGGTTTACAATTGCCTTCCTCACTAAGTGAAAAAGTACGCTTATCAGCATGCCGGGTCCTCTGAAAAGCACATATTTTCCACTCTGCAAATGACACCTTAACTTCATTCACCACAGGGTCTGGCTGTATAATAAAATTCATTACTTTCAAAGGAGATAACTCTGATTTGTGTCACAGTAACCTTTACCTCTTCTGTTCTTAAATGATTCAGCCATTTAATTGGCTGACCATGTGATAAGAAACAGAACTATTTATTTTAGCCCTGCAACGAACAGATTGAATGTATATAATTTGACACTCCACCTGTCTGCTATGGGCGTATATTTATTTAACCTATTGGTTATTAAAACCTGATCCCAGACGAACCTAGGTTTTGATGTTACAATACTATCACTCAAAACTGCAGATAAATTAGGGAAAAAATAAAAGGAATGTACAACATTCAGTAAAAAATGTGTTCTAGAAGCTTATTATGAAGAAATCTAGTTGTACGGTTCAACTATGGATTTTAAACATTTCATTTTAAATATCTGCTATCCACAACCCTCCAGAGAGTTCTTCTAATCTTGATAACACTTTACTATTCTAAACCCGTCGTCGTTCTCTTTCCTTTAAAGATCATAGAAATTGTGTTAGTTTAGATCCAGAAGGGAATACAACTAGAATTCTTTATACACATAGTCTCCACCCCAAAAATATATAGCACGTATTTGTTTGTTTGTATTCTTTGAATTATTATGAGCCATTTCTTCAAAGAAATTAAACAATGTATAAATTACTTTTTCTGTTTTGTATTATGTTTCCATTTCTGCCTTGTATTAATTTCAAATTGCTAGGGGGTATGTTTTTTATTTTTTATCATTTTTATAAAGTAATTAATAAATTTATACGGGGTGGTGTTAACAAAAACGATTGTTGATTTACTGTTTTAAAAGCGATTGGTCTGTGTGTGAGCGCGCGTGTGCGTGTGAGCAAAACAAAATTTAAATGGAATGCCGTACGAAGTGTAAACTTGCAACTTAAGTTAAGTACCACTAAGGGACCCGACACGAACATTTTCATCAAAATCGTGTTTGTGTGAATACAATTTATCAAGAATGAAATATTGTATAAAGTTGCACAAACACAGGTTTTATCATAGTATTATAATGTCTAATCTTGGGTTTTTCTTGAAAGTGCTTTCTTCTTATACAAGTGGTGAGTTCCTCGGAGTGCATACGCCATCTTTTCTCGCATCTTCCATCTCTTTTGTTCGCTTCCTGTTCGCTGGTCTTTGATTGTATTATCTTCTCGAGATACTTAAAGCCTTTCCAATTTTTCCAAATTTGTCCGTAGTCAATTTATCCGTATTGTGTCCTCAGGTGACGTGAGGCTTTTCCGATTATTTTTTTTAGTTTTTTTTTTAAGGAAATCTGTAGCCCTGCTTTTTAATAATAAAATAAAATGAATGAATTAAAATTCATTGTATTGGTTGTATTTCTTTATCTCCTTAACGTGAATAATAGGGACAAAATGCATGAACCTGTTTTGTGCCCCACAAAAACGTACTTCAACATTATATAACCAAAGTTGCCCTTAACCCACCGGTCCGCTAAGTAAACTACAAAAACCAAATTTCGGTTTTTTGGGGTTTGCCGTTTTCAGGTATTCCTATCTATACACCTTCAAAACGGTTTTTTAGGGAAATTTTTATTAACAAAACGTTAAAGGTACGTAACGTTCATTCATTAATTCACCTTGAGGCAAATGGTTCTGATCCGCATATGAATTCTGATCCACCTACCCCTCTGAGGCCGAGACACGTAAGCAGCGCGAAGCGCTGCTGGAGTGGCGAGTAAGAATATTTAAAGTTGTAACAAATTTATTTTTATTTTTTTGTGTAAAAATTGACAGATGCATTATGGAAATTAGTCACTAAATAATCAAATTTTATATTTCCTATTTACGAAACGTTCGAGTTACAATTAGTACAATATTTTATGTAGGCCTAATATTTATTTCTTTTTGTTAGAATAATATATTATTACAACAGTTTTGCAAAAATTTTGTGTTATTTGTCTGCGAACGAAACGAAATCGTCGTAGCAAACAAGAATGGTAAAGTTTTTATTCATAAAGTTATGATATATATTTACATAATAGCTTTATTACATTTTTTCGGGTAATTTATTTTCTTTTATCGTAGTCTGAATAATGTTTTCAGCTGTCATTCTACCCCTCGTGTATTGCGTAATGTAACAAACAGCACAGAATTATTATTTTTACAACTTTTATACATGGAACTACTACTACTACTACTACTTTTGCTGCTGCTGCTACTACTGCTACTATATTGCTAAAAAAAAAATCTGGTGTGAACACTCACACAAATTTCTCTTACCAATGCAAATAATGACCAATATAACGTAATATTAGTAATAAAACATTAGATATAAACAAAAAACTAAACTCAAAAAACAGAACCTTATTTTAATCATGAGTGAAAGACGCAAAATAAAATCGACCTCAGTTTGGCTTATAAATATGGAAAATCACTCTTTCACGCTAAACTAAGCTCTGTAGAGAAAAATGCTTTTAATAAAAGTTGTAGATCTTTTAATTTTCTATAAATTTGATTATACACTTTTGTTTAGAAATCTTTAAAAAATTGGTTTTTTACACATTTTCGTGAAAAAACATGAAATCGCTAATTACCGCTAAAGTATAATTAGGCCTACGATGTACAAAAAAATGGTAATAAATAAAAGTTGTAGGATTTTAAATTCTCTACAACTTTTATCATACATGTTTTGCGCTAAAATGTATATTAAAGCCGCAATCTGTAAAAATCATTTCTTTACGAGAAAACAGCCTCAGCAGTCATGGCGCCTACGCTATCTTGTAGAACATAAAAAATTTAGTAAATGAGGCGATTATTAAAAAAAAATCGTAGGAACCGTTTTTAAGAAAATCGCAAAAAAGTGAAAAATGACATGAATAAACTACTACTACCGGTTGACCGATTTTGATGAAAATGTTTGTGTCGAGTCCGGTAGTAGTATTTAACTTAAGTTCAAGTTTTTCAAGTTCGTATCATGTTCCGTTCTTGAGATATTTTATCCACATACACTCACACACAAGCACGCGCGCGCGCACACACACACACACACACACACACACCAATCGCTAAAAATATGTTATTTTTTGGGTTCAGGGTGTGTGAAAACGTGTAGATTCGGTGAAAACTCGATTTCGAAAAATCGACATTAAAACAATACTGTGACAATTTTGAAGACGAATAAGGTTCAAGAAATTTCTAGATAGGTTTCTCTTCATAAAATGTTAAACAGTAAATAATAGAGTGACAAAATAACAATAGAGTTGGTTATAAAAGGATATAATGTGGGTATTTGTTGTACAACTATTTGTGAAAGAGTCGGTTGGTTATCTGTAACACCTTTTATTCAATTGTGACTTGTTTACATTAGTTATGATTCTTCTAGAACTAATAAACTGATTTTTTTATGGAATAGATCTCCGTTTCTCTAGAATATCTCTTTGATCCACCTATATAAAGAGACCCCCTAGGCGGTCAGTGAGTTAGTATTCGTTTGATCTCTGACGAGTGTTTATTGAGTGAGCTGTCGGTGCTTAGTACAGGTCATGTATCCGGGCATTGTATTGTTCAGCTATTGTTATACTATCGTATTGTGTAAGTGCATTATATTCAGTTTTTGTGTATGTGCTTCGTGTATAACTGTTTGTAAGTAGTAATAAGTAAATTATTAAGTTATTTATTGTATTACTTCATTATAAGTAGTTTATTATCTATTTTGTAACTCTTTTAGTTGTAATAAATACTTGTACAGTAATCCCGTGGTAACCGCGGGTTTAGCATCCGCGGGTTTCGGTTATTCCGGATTTTATCCGTGGGCCTAAAACCTTGAAATACGTACGTTTTCTCAACTTGTGTACACCGTACTTGGTTGGGAAGTCATACAATTCTGAAAACATGTGTTTGAATAAATGTTTTGGCATCCGTATCATGTTGAGTCACACACTAGTATGGAGACGGCCGCCATGAGCCAAGCTAGATTTCTGCGTACTGGACGTAGTGAGCGCGTCACCGGGTTCCGGGCCTGCCAGTAACACCCTACCATCACCGCCATACGTACTCCCAGGCACCATACTGTAATTTCTCCTTACGTTTTCCTCCATGTGTCAGTCTAACTTCTTCGTACATACGTACAGTTCTTTTTTTGTTCGACGATCCTGAAACGAAGCCAAGCATTTCTTTACAAACCATCAACGAGATCCTCAGCATGGCAACGCAGCTCGCTGATCATCTGTTGGAGACAGATCCCGTCATGGAAAGGAATTAATTCAAAAGAGGACTCCAAGAGCTGATGACACCATACGAAGAAGCCCACAACGAGTTTGAAAAGAAGAAGAAGCAAAGAGCCATAGCTAACTATTCTAAAGTAATTTAATTTTTTTATGCGTACATTACTGTATTTATTAAATATTAATAGATTATAATAATGGTAAAATGTTCCTAAAAGTATTAAACACTTAAAACGACTACAGGACTTTACCTTTAGAACCTAACCCCATCTTTTCGTCCATTATTATCCGCGGTTTTACTAACCACGGTAACCCTCCGGAACGTAACCCCCGCGGATAACGAGGGATTTCTGTAATTGTAAACTTTAGTGTATTAATTATTTAATTATCTAAATCCCGAAACGGACCTTAACGATAAGTGTCACAATACTTTAATTCAAAGAAATGAAAAAAAAATTAATCAATTTTTCAGTAATAACTTATTGATTGATTGGTTTTATTGATCCTTCCTTAGGATCTTGACAATATTCATATTGGCAAGAGAATATAAAAATTGCCACAAATTACAATAACAAAACAACGATGATAGAGTTATAAGATTTCCATGTATTTTTTAAACCGAAGCTCTCAGTTAAGAAACAAACTTAATCAGTATCATTTATTCATACATCAAATGAAAATCTGTACTTATGCAATAATAATAATCTGGCTTCGCTTAGATCCGGATTTGGGTAAAATAAACAAATAACAAATTATTGTTTAAATTACGAACAAATATTTATTATGCAATATAAATTGCAATCAATGACGTTACTTGAAGCTACAAATAAATTACATCTACTACAAATGAATAGATAATTACAATAAATAAACTAATGATAATAAATTAATAACATAAAATGAACTTAACCAAAAACTAGATTATCTCGCACTTAATTTACCCCTTTATAGGGCAGTTCTTCGGGGGGAAATATAAATGTTGTAAAATGTTAAATTTTATTTTATAAAGACTTGAATTATGTATTTCTAGTGCTAGAACTGTAAGATTTTTTTTGTTGGTGTTAAGCCCTGGTAAGTAAACTTCCCAAGGAACGTTTATTGAAATGGGAATCACATAATGTTTAGTGGTGGTAAGAATGCTTATTAAAATAACTTGTAGTACTATATAACCAAAAAATTAATAAAATATCTTATCTTAACTTTATATTAGCATGAATTCTTGCTTTACCGTTAAAAAACTAGAATTTTCTGAGCGGTGTACAAAAGTAACAACAAAACAACACGGTAGCATACGCTGGTATGAATCCTTCCTTACCACATTCGTTCAACTCACGAAGCAAATGGTCACTGCGCGCTAATTTCAAAATGTCGATAACCTACTTACCAGAAAACATCTATAAAATCATAAAAATATGCCAATAAGGTTAAACTGCATAGTTATTCTTAAATAAAATCGACCTTATTGCCAGTGGTAAGTATACTTACCAAATACGTACCTACAAAGGGTTAACCTAAAATCTACTTACAAACGATTATACGAAAATACTAAAGTATACGCTGGTCCTTTTCTCAAACGCATTTGTTAACATCGCGGTACACAATTCACTTATCGATGATAGATCAAGAATAAATTTGAAAAGGTATCACGTCCCCTTTAAATACTAATTCATCGGGATCGATCATCATCGATTGATACATTTTGTTCGGTATTTAAGTAGATAATAAAACTACAAACTTTTTCTGTCGGATACTGGAAGTCTTTACAAAAGGTAAATTGAATAAAGGAAACATTAAAATATCACACCACAACAAAAGAACTAATTATCTAAATGGATACACCAACCCTTCCAGGTATCCGTTACGACAATAGGTCTACAAACCATTTGTAAAACATTTCTAAACATTTGTCAGAAACTAACCCGATATATTAACTCCTATTATTTACATTAACATTTTAAAATCTTAGTCCTACTAGAGAATTTTGCAGCAACCGTTCCCTTTAGATATTGTCACAATACTAATAATTATAATAATGAACTTTATTTACATATTTTTTACAAAAGTAACTAAAATACATTCTTTCCAAAAAAAAAATCATTTATAAATTCAATTACAACAATTTACATTGTACAAGGTGAACGAATTTTACTTACCCAAAGAGAATTTTGCAGCAACCCTTTCCTTTAGATATTGTCACAATAAAAATAATTATAAAAATGAAACTTTATTTACATATTTTTCACAAAAGTAACTCAAACACATTCTTTCAAAAAAAAATCATTTATAAATTCAATTACAACAATTTACATTGTACAAGGTGAACGAATTTTACTTACCCAAAGAGAATTTTGCAGCAACCCTTTCCTTTAGATATTGTCACAATAAAAATAATTATAAAAATGAAACTTTATTTACATATTTTTCACAAAAGTAACTCAAACACATTCTTTCAAAAAAAAATCATTTATAAATTCAATTACAACAATTTACATTGTACAAGGTGGACGAAATTTACTTACCCAAAGAGAATTTTGCAGCAACCCTTCCTTTAGATATTGTAACAATAATAATAATTATAATAATGAAACTTTATTTACAAATTTTTCACAAAAGTAACTCAAACACATTCTTTCCAAAAAAAATATCATTTATAAATTCAATTACAACAATTTACATTGTACAAGGTGGACGAAATTTACTTACCCAAAGAGAATTTAGCAGCACCATTTCCCTTTAGATATTGTCACAATAATAATAATTATAATAATGAAATTTTATTTACATATTTTTCACAAAAGTAACTCAAACACATTCTTTCCAAAAAAAAAAAATCATTTATAAATTCAATCACAACAATTTACTTTGTACAAGGTGGACGAAATTTACTTACCCAAAGAGAATTTTGCAGCAACCCTTCCCTTTAGATATTGTCACAATAATAATAATTGTAATAATGAAACTTTATTTACATATTTTTCACAAAAGTAACTCACACATTCTTTCCAAAAAAAAAAAAAATCATTTATAAATTCAATTACAACAATTTAATTGTACAAGGTGGACGAAATTTACTTACCCAAAGAGAATTTTGCAGCAACCCTTCCCTTTAGATATTGTCACAATAATAATAATTATAATAATGAAACTTTATTTACATATTTTTCACAAAAGTAACTCACACATTCTTTCCAAAAAAAAAAAATCATTTATAAATTCAATTACAACAATTTACATTGTACAAGGTGGACGAAATTTACTTACCCAACTATGTCTAAAAGCCATGTCCTAGGGTAGATGTTTTCTTATTTTTTTTAGCAACACAGTACAAGAGAGATTTAAAAACTATGTTAGGGTTGATAGCAATGATATTTTTAATCGAAATACACAAATACAATATTTAATAAAATTTCTGTAATTTTTCCGTATATTAATTTTTTTATTAATAAATGTCCAATGAGTTTGTTTCTGAAACTGCTATTTATTAGTTTTCCAGGTACAAAGCCAATGTTACCTAATACAATAGCATAATTCATTTATCTGTCAATATAAAAAATGTATTTCAAATAATATATAGTAACAATTTATTAATAATACAAAAAGATTCATTGAAATGTAAAATAATACACTACGTACGAGTATATTACTTTAATAAAAATTGTATTAATTTTTTAGAAACGCTTTTAAAGTAGTACTATATTTCTCGGAATCAACAAATGGTTAATTAAGTTTTGTTTAGTAGGTAAAACGGTCATTTTCAATCGCCATTGATGCTAAAAATCCAGAAAGCACGAGAAATTTTATAATAAAAAAAACATCTGGTGTGAAACACTCACACAACTTTCTCTTGCCAATGCAAATAATGACCAATATAACCTAACATTGGAAATAAACAAATAACTAACCTCAAAAACATAACCTAATTTTAATCATAAGTGAATAACGCAAAATGAAAATCAACCTCAGTTTGGCTTAAAAATACGGAAAATCACTCTTTCACGCTAAACTAGACTCTGTAGAGAAAAATACTATGCATAAAAGTTGTAGATCTTTTAATTTTCTATAAATTTTATTATATACACTTTTGTCGTAAAATGCATACTAAAGCCGAAATCTTAAAAAAATTTATTTTTCACACGTTTTCGTGAGAGAAAACAGAAAATCGCTAATTCCCGCTAAACTAAGCGTTATACAAAAAAATGTTAGAAATAAAAGTAGTAGGGTTGTAAATTCTCTACATTTTTAGTTATATAAATTTTTGCGGTAAAATGCATATTAAAGCCGCAATCATATAAAAACAATTTTTTTACGTAAAAACAACCTCACCAAGAATTTCAGCAATCATGGCGCCTACCCTATCTTGTAGAACATACAAAACTTTGTAAACCAGGCGATTTTTAAAAAAATCGTAAGACCTGTTTTTGAGAAAATCGCAAAAAAATGAAAAATTACACGAATAAATTACTACTTCCGGATGACCGATTTTGATGAAAATGTTCGTGTCGCGTCAGGTAGTGATATGTAACTTTAGTTTCAAGTTTCAAGTTCGTATGATGTTCCGTTCTTGAGATATTCTGTTCACACCCACACAGACATACACACAGACCAATCGCTAAAAGCATGTTTTTTTGGGTTCAGGGGGTCTGAAAACGTGTAGATCCGGTCAAAACTCGATATTGAAAAATCGACATGAAAACAATACTTTCCTTTCTATATATTCATATAGGCAAGAGAAAGTAAAAATAAACGGAAAACAACTACATTGGATAACACAAAATCTGGAGTGAAACACTCACTTGAATTTCTCTTGCCAATTTAAATTACTAAAAATATAATTTTATTTAATCATGAGTAAACTATGTTGTTTCTTGTTGTTGTTCAGGTCATCAGCTGAAAAGCTCATTTGAATTTCTACATTCCTCAGCGATTCCCAAACTTTTTTTACCACGCCCCTTCTGTCTAGAAGAAAACTTCCCACGGTCCCCTTATACAATTTTATGCGGTAATGAAAAGAAAACATGTATTACAATGAATAACCATATAAATTTTATATAACATTACAAGTTGAAATTTAAATTAATATTAATAAGAAACAAAATTAATCAGTGGGCTGGAAGACGGTGCATTTTTTTTTACAGATTCCCTATTCTTGTTTGATTATTAGAAAGTGTACAAAGTAAATCATTAGCAAACTCAAGTTTTTCTCGGTACTTTGTCTTAATTGCAAAAAGTGCTGAAAACTTTTTTCGCACAAATAGGTGCTTAATCCTTTATAGGACAGTAGCCTACTATAGGGAAAAAATATACATATTATAAAATGTTAAATTTCGGTTTATAGGGACTTGAATAATATACAGTACGTTTGGCGAAACGCTAGCTACGTCTGTGCGCACTCCAGCGCGCACAGCCATAGCCCGGAAACTACTGGGTGACTAAGAGAGTGTTACTGCAGTACTTACATTTGACAATACAGTACTACCTGCAATACAACTAAAGTCCAGCCTTTCTTAGTTTGCTCCTACTGTCAACAAATAATGACGTCACTGAGCATGCGCATTATATAAAAATGTGCACGCTGATTAAAAAGTAACAACATAATACTTTCAAAAGTATTTAAATACAAAATACTTTTAAAAGTATTTTTACTTTCTCTTGCCTATATAAATATATAGGAAGGAAAGTATTGTTTTCATGTCGATTTTTCGAAATCGAGTTTTCACCGGATCTATACGTTTTCAGACCCCCTTGTAATATAATATCGGGGGATTGAAAATTGCTTAAAAATTATTATAAATAAAGATTATGTTTTAAAACGTAAATAGAGTGTATGTTAAAAATGACTTTTCGGTCATTCACCGATGTTAAGTGATCCTCCTTGACGTAGTTACCTAAATGAGAAAAAAAAACACTTCGAAACTTACCGGGTACTGCAATCCAACAGTACCTTAATGCTGAAGGGCACCCTCGAGAAAATCGGCCCCTATAAGCCAAAAATGGCTTTATTAATAGTTTTCGCTTGGTATAGCGATCGCCTCCACCACTGAGTTTTTAGGATAAAAACTAGAAACCTGTAAAACTATGGCTAACTACGGAAGACACATTGATAAAGGGGTTTTATAACTTTCTAACTAGAAAGTTTCTCTTGACGAGCTCAGATGCTGAACAACATGAGTCCTTAAAAGAACTCTCGCCTGTGGAATTGCGAGTGAAGGTACAAAGGTATTCAGCTCACGGAATCCAATATCCAGTGGAGAAATCCATTCATGGATCACATACAAGACAATTTTGTTAAATTTCAAACCTTCAGTTCGAAACCAGTTATGCTACCACCTCACAATATGTTGATTCCACATGAAACCAACTATTATAGGCACACAGTGGAGTGTACTAATTTGTATATTAAAAATTAAAATAAAACATTGCAGTTAGATGTGTCAATGTTTTCAAGCTCTTAGCAGAAACACAGGTGGTATACGGATGGTATCATTTCCGTAAAATTCTGTTGCTGACTTGAATACTCAGCATTGTTAAAACTAACTACAACTAACTTAACTAGGAATTAGGAATATATTAAAAACTATGAGGCATTTTAATTGAGGTTAATTAATTTTATTTTATTCTATTATTTTATTCTTTTTTTTTTTTTTTTTTAAATTATTTTTAAAGTAATTCAAATTAAAGATATTTATATATGCTTTTATATTTTTAAATTCAAGTTTTTAAGTTTTTTATAAATATAAAACCTAGTACGAAATTTATAAAATGGGGTTATCCATTTATCTTTAAGAAAAAATTTTTTAAAATACAAGTTAATTTATTTTATAATTAAAAAAAAAACAAAAATATACTTAAAATGATTTAACAAAACAAAACAAAGATAAACAAGACTTAGTACAAATATTTTTTTATTATTTTGATTTTAGATAACCTTTGCTGCTTTTATATATCTAATTTAAAACAAATTGGTTTGATTCTGTAAAATTAACTAACCCGAAAAAAAAAATATATATAATAACCCTAACTAAATATTTATTCCTAACACTAACCATGGTTACTAGCCTACATAATTAGCTTCATTTTATTGTATTTATTATCTTAAACTCTAATATTTAAATTTATATTTTATTTTACATATTTAATGGTTTAATGTTGTTTTTTTCGCCTCATGATTATTAATGTACTTTACATTAAAAAAATAATAAATATATTATATTTACCTTATAAAATTTCCATAGCACATAACCACACAACGGCAGAAAACGAACTCACCAGTTTTTTAGAGACACAAAATTGACCGGGGAGAAAAACGTACAGAAACAGTAGTGGGGTTGACCAATCAGAATCAAAAAAACCGAGAGGAAAAGTAACGAAAGTTGTGATTGGTTTTAGGAAAAAGGCTGTATTTGCTGAAAAACACATACAGCCTGCAGGAGGGGAAAGAGGAGAGGTTCTTGGAAATGAACTACAAAACAACATATTTTTTCTAATTTTTCCCAGGGTAAAAAGAGCAAACTAAGGGTTTCACATAAGAGAAAGATTTAGGCCAAAAAGGCCACAAAGTTCCCAGGGTATTAGGATGGACGGATCGTGTAAAACAGTATGAGAAAACCAAGGCCTAAAGACTAGTAGGAATGAAAAACAACTTGAATAGAACTACCGAGTTGACAAATAAAATCTAACTAAGATTCCATTGTAATAAGAATTACAATTCTTTCTTTTATTAATACAAGATTAAAAATGTTCTAATAAGCCAAAGAGCACGCATACGTAAAATTTATTAAAAAAAATCGAAAACAGGAATAGTAAGGTGAAACCTTACACTCCCCCAGCTCTGGTATTGAAAAACCCGAAGACAGTGGCCAGAGGGAAAAAAAATTGTTACCAGGCTCGAATGTAATATTTGTGATTGAAAGGGAAAACAAATCTGTTATTTACAATCACTCTTCCTTGGCATTTTAAAAATTAAAAAAAACTTTGACTCAACATTGTGTGGGTGTGTGCTGTGATACCAATATATTAGCAAAGTATTACCATTGATAACCTATCCTAATCTGCAGTATCCATCCAGGTGAAGAGACTAAAAAAAAGTTGTGACCAACGAGAAAGGCCATAAACTAACAATTATGCCAAGTGACATCTAAAGCAAAAAAAATTCCTTTTCCAGGGTTAAAGAAGATAAGTTGAAATAAGTAAATATTTATACATGTCTTTCACTGTGGATGATGACTGTAGATTGTAGATTGCACGTGCATTATGATCTGAGAATGCAAAGAGTTTTTAACAATATATATATACGTAACCTAATATATGAAAAAAATGAAGCTAACTTAATATCAATACAGATTCAAAACTAAAATAAAATATTAGCTACCTTTAAAAAAACTTGAGGCAAAAAGATCTTAATCAAAATTGCTAAGGTTTTAAATCTAAAAATAGAAACAAATTAAAATTAAGTAGTATTTAAGTAGTATAATTATTATTAAAATCATTATTTTTTTTTTTTTTTTTTTTTTTTTTTTAAAGCCCTATGATTATAGATACAGTCCGCTTAAAATTGTTTTAAACAATCACGTAAATATTCAAACATTTTAATTATAATTATGTTATTGTTTTCATATTATATTTTTTGTTTAATAAATTTCAATCCAATCTGTGTAATTGGATTTGGGTGGGTCTATTTTTAACTTTAGCTTCTAAAATCTTTATTTTAATGTTCAAATAAACAATTAATATAACAATGATTACTAGAACGGAATAAACAATCCATTTTGTGAATTGATCGTTGAGAAGTATGTCTTTCCAAACGTTTGGCAATGTACTTTCTTGAAAAACTGATTCTGGTACATGATCGGAGATAGAAATTTGGGGAAAGGTTAGGTTCCATTTATGATTTATCAGGTCTGATAAGGAGGAAGTGGAAGGATAGAAGTCCGAATGAGGGAATGAAAACTTGTAATGGGTGAAAGTGGACCAGGGTGCGGGGAGTAGATGGGCTACCGCTGGCGAATTCGGAGTTCTAGAGTCACAAGGTGTGATTTTATCTATGATGATGTGATGATCTTCTAACACTTCACATTCACATGGGACCTGAATATCCAATGCGCCTGTAACGTTGACTGGAAGTTCTATTGTCGTAGATGGACAGACCAATCGGGTGTTTTGCTGTGCGTTAGTTATATAAAATCGTGACACCTGAACTTCGGTAATATACACTTCGGTTGTTCGTTTGTGGCAAATAAAGTGACATTTTTGCATTAGGCTTTGTAACGAGCCATCTGTAAGTATTTGCTTGATGCACTTGGTGTTTAGGCTGGAGTGTTGCTGAAATCTTGGGATGTAGCATAACTTATCACTTTGTAAATCGCATGAGGTGGATGGAGAAATGGTACGTACTCGTTGTTCACTTAAGATGATGTAGAGGTGTTGAGTATCTAATGAACAAATTTGGTTATTCCAGACTAGTGGAATCGGTGACACTTTGACCAGGGCATGCGATGCGGCTGTCTTAGCGATTGGAACTTGTAGTTTGAGAACAATTCTTGTAGTTGAGAAAACACAAGTCGTAATAGGCTTTTCGTAATATAAATGAAGGTTTTGTATTGGCAGTACTAATTGCTGTTTGTTTTTCATTAGTTGTGTCGATAATTTTTCCAGATCGGACTGTAACGTAATGGGTGTTACCAGTTCGCGAGGAAGCATCTTCTGTCTACATGAGGTTTGAACTGACGTCATGTGAGAGTAGTATGTGTTTAGAAATGATTGCCAATTAATATTATGAAGTACAGCCAAGATGTTATATATTTGTAGAATTTCAGTGTTTTCCGTATCCTGTATTATTTTTCCATAATAGTGTAGTTCCTCTTCTGTTTCTTTTAGAATTGACTGAACGCGATTTGTAACGGTGTCCATGTTGTGGGTTGTCTTGATTAGGTCTTGGTGATCCGAATGTATCGTTTTTGTAAGTTGATTGTAGTGATCTGTTAAATATTTCTCGTTGTAATATGTTTGATGAAGTTGATTCTCTGTGGCAGTACCGCAGCAAAAATTTAGAAATTCGCCAATGAAATCTAAAGCTCTTCTTGGTCGTTGCTGATCCAAATTAGATATTGGTAGTCCTGTTGTGAATAGGATGTTCAAAGTAGCATTCGACAGTGTCGTGATGCGCTTAAACAGTTGGCAGGCGGGAGATGTGCTGTTTCTGTCGTGAATCGCTGAGGCAAAATCATGGTGAAAATCTTGAAGTGGTTCAGCGGGTTTTCTTGGTAAGGAAAATTGTTCTAGGGGGTTATTATTTAGGGATTGGGAAACGTTTATAAGTTGAGATAAGTTCGGGAAAGGACAGGTTAAGTTTTGAAACATTGTTGAGTTTTGAGGTAAATCGGGATGGGAATCGAAGGGGAGAATGTACATTAACGGGACGGAAGAATCATACAGGTAAACATTGGAAATATTTTTTATGTGAAAACCAGAAAATAAATTAACTACTTTGTCTGCCGAAACAAAGTTTTGCCCAACAAGTGATGTAGAAGCAAAAAGAAAAAATATTTTTATACTGGAAGCCATAATCTTCAACGATCTTACAAATATAATAAAATTTAAAAAATGATATCCTTGGTTAAATTAATGAAATGTTGAAAAATAACGTAATATATCTTAAGTTTAATTATTAAGTGAAATTACCCTAAATATCTTATCTTATTACTAAATTTATGATTTTTATTAGCCTTATTACTAAAGTTACTACTATGTAGAATTGAATTCAAATTCGTTGTAAGAACGACGGTTTTTGTTTTGTGAACTTAATTTTTTTGCTGGAATACGAAAGGTGGTAGCAATAGGTTTAAGTACACTGTGGTAACAGATAGTAGATAACAGGTTTTTCTTGAGTCTGGGCACTTTCACTGTAAAACGGAAAATTTGATGTACATACGACTCTTTGTATACTAAAACAGAAGAAACGAGAGTATGTTATTTTATGTTGAAATTATTTAAAAAAATCACAATTGAACTGGGATTTCAAAAACAACGTTGCTACTCTACGGAGTTATTTTTTTTCTGCGATTTATATCATATCTAATTCAAAGGGGTGTTGTAGTTTCAAAAAATTTGTCCTGGTTGCATCTTGGTTCTGTCATTACCCATAAATTCTAAAAATAAATAATCCAAAACTGTCCTTTGAGGAAATCTTATCGGAACAGCAAATCTAAACCTAAATCTAACAAAATTCGAATCATAACTTATCAAAAACAAATTCTAAATAGAAGAAATTCTGTTATTCTTCAAAGCAAAACTGAAACGGGACACACCAGCCTTCTCTCTTTGGCTAATGCTACCTACGCCACAGATATTAAAACAACTAAAATCTAAAAAGAAAAAAAAACTTAAACCAATTATAACTTAGCTAACTAACGTAGTCTACCCTTTTAAAACGTAACATAACTGCAAGAACTCCTTTTATTATATAGTTGCCGTAAACAAAATTCGTCAACCAAACCTATTTAGAAAAACCAAAAACAAGGAAAGGCAACCTAGGCTAAAAGTGTTATTAAACTAACTTAAGTTAATAACCGAAACCATACATTCATAAACCATCTGAAAACAAAAAAAAATCATTCTGAGATCCACCTGTAAATACAATACTGCACCAAAATCCATCTCTACAAATGATGCTTAAAACTTACGTTCTAAAACCAATTCATAACTTTAACTGAAAGGAAAACCGAAAATAAAAAAAACCTAAAGATAAACTGTGACAACCGAAAATATGTCAACAAAACCAAGCCTGACTTAGCCGCAAAACAAATTGATAATAATAAACAAAAGAAAAGCGTAATAACCTTATGCCAAACACTATCGATACGAAACCATCTAAAATTTAACATACTGTCCAGTTCAAAACCTGCTGAAGAAAACCCAATCTAAAACCTTACTGCAAAAATAAAACTCCTGAACTTGAAATCCAACACAAACAAATTTACAACATACAAAGACCAGCTCTTGATAAACAAAATCCTTCACAATCCAAAAATCCATTTACATTGTAGGGTTAAATAAAGTAAACAAAAAAAATTCAAAGGGATGTCTTAGCAAAGAATCAGTGATAAAACGAAATATCTAAACTTGACAAAGGGTTAGAGCGGTAAGAACCCTTCGTGCAATAACCAAACATCGAATTGTGGGGGGGGGGAACGTCCTAGTAATAAGTAAACAAAAGAGAAAAAAAATGTGTAGTTAATGGAAAAAAAAAACACAGGGCCACAAACAAAATATTCCACTATCCAGCCGTCGACCTAACGGGAGATTTTCTGTCGAACTTATCCTGGAAAGCGACCATGCATACCGGCCAGGTACTATCCGACTAAAACAGTGACTGCCTGCTAGCCGTACGCAACAGACCGCAGATCAGCCCCGTACGAAAATCATGGGGGAAAAGAAATTTTGAGGTTCTGAGATGGATGAAATTCGTCGATGGTTGTCCACGATCACTTATCAAGACTTCGATCTTTCCACTCTCAACCAACATTCAAAGGCTCCAATCACTCGCTACATTCATTCAAACCATTCGAGCCCATTCATACCAAAAATCTGGTCCAGAAAAGATAACGGGTCCCTCTAACTGATCTCAACCAAAACAAAACCGCGACTGCTTTACCGGAACTGTACGAAGGGTACCTCCACACCCTATCATAGGCTCCGATAAACAATCCAAATGGAGGAAAGGAAAAGGAAGGTCGGTTAAGCTAACAACCAGAAGTGAAATTTAGGAACTGAAACACGGATTGGGCGGACGATATGAACTCTCTCATAAAATAATCATAAACTCCAAAAATCAACACCAAATACTCATTAAACTCCAAACTGTAGGGCAGCACGTTATATCTAGCGCGACCCTAAAATTAATCTGTATTATAACTGTAAATAAAAAAAGTTCACACATGTGAGTAACTGGTGTGAAACAACTTAATTGTGAGTCACACTGTATTGCACTGACCGGCTAAAACGCTCCTAAAATGAAACTGAAAAAAAAAATATACCCTATGTCCTAACTCTAGCAATCAAGGAAACAGTCCAAAACTTAAATCCTTTTAAAACAAAAACTTTAAAACATTCCAAAATATCGATTACCTATAATTATTAATTGGCAAGGCTACATGAAATTCGGCTATCTGAAATTGTAACACCATCGAAAAATAAAAACTCTTGTGGGTAGACAGAAACCAAAGATTTTATGCAACTGAGTATTTCAAACAAAAATTAGAGAAAATAAATATCTGTTAAGTGATAGTTTAACCTAATTGTAAAAAAAAATAAACAAATAATATAACTTAAACAATAATCTATCATATCAGAGTAACTTCATATCATAGTAACATCTGGAAACAAAACACAAGACATGGTTCTATTTACAAAGAAAATTTGAAACACATAATGAAAAAAATAATAAACACAATGACACACATAACTTAAGTATTGAAATAATCTTGAAAATGATGTAACAAAGTTATTTAATTTTATGTGGTTTTGAAAATACGTAGATCTACGAATGTAAACATCTTAAAAGATTTGTAATTAAAGCGACGGTTTGATCTGGTAAGAGAACTTGCTGATTATTGGTTATTGTAGTTGAATCTTTAATACATTTTCGTAGTCTATTAATATGTACTGTTTCCGGAACTAGCTTGCCAAATTTTTCCAAAAGTATTTCGTATGTTACTGGCGAAATTTGTTTAAGAATCGTATAAGGACCACGATAAAGAGTCGTAAACTTAGAAGTCTTAGAATCTTTTGATTGAGGAAAATACACGAAAACTTTATCAGACGGTTTGAAGGAAATATAGGAATGCTTTAAATCATAGTAATGCTTCTGAGATAATTGAGACTTTTGGATGAGAGCGGGAATTGTTTTCCTGACATCTTGCAACACTTGCAGCTGATGATCAATGGCGTAATCTAGTTGCTCTGTAACGAAAGGTAGATCTGCTGGACAAACGGGATGAAAACCATGTACCAAATAGAACGGGGAATGTCCTATTGATTTTTGATGAGAGATGTTATAGGAGAACAAGGCAGGTTTTATGTATTCATTCCAGTTTGAGTGATTATTATTGACATAGAATTTTAGGATTTGCACTAAAGTAGAATTGAATCTCTCCACGAGTCCTTGAGACTGGGGTGCGTACGAAGAACTTGTCACATGCTGAATGCCTAATAAGGTACAGAAACGTTTGAGAAGCGCGTTAACAAAATGGGTCCCATTGTCTGTTTGAATAAATTTAGGAACACCGTAAGACAAGGAAACTTCGAGTAAAAATTTTGCA
Source organism: Catonia carolina (assembly GCA_035578175.1). NCBI lineage: Eukaryota > Metazoa > Arthropoda > Insecta > Hemiptera > Achilidae > Catonia > Catonia carolina. Next base: position 59,919,719 of record JAQMRL010000007.1, read on the forward strand.
ACGGTGACAGCGTCTGCTTTAACAGAAGCTTTGGCAATAGCAAAACGGGTAGCGGTGTCCAATGCAATAAGAATAAATTGATAATTGTTTTTCGCTCGTTGTAATGGGCCTAAAAAATCCAACTGTAGGCGGAAAAATGGAACTGAAGAAACTGGTATAGGCTGCAACAGACCGTGGGGTTTAGACCTGCTAGTTTTAATTTTCTGGCAGAGTTCGCATGCTTTAACAAAATTAGTGACATCAGATGACATACCTGGCCAAAAATATTTAGGTTGAAGTTTGGACAAAGTTTTAGACACACCTAAATGACCACCACCAATAGGCGAACAATGATAAAATTCTAAGGTCTGATTTACTAAAGATTTGGGCAAAGCTAAAACGAGAATTGGTTCGTTGTCGAAGCGTTTATAATATAGAATGTTGTTTTTGAGTACGTAATTTCTGGAAACGCGTGCATACTGTTTTTCTACGGCATTTCTGTCTAATAGCGCTGCGAAGATTTGTGACAGGAACTGATCTTGTCGTTGCTCTAATTCTATGTTAACAGTGTTATTAAACATAACAATTTGCGTGTCGTTGCTATGGTTACTACTATGTAGGTCAAGTGCAGGTGACGGAATGGAAACATCTGTAGATAAAACTTCTGTTGTATTTAAAGATGTTCGTGACGGTCTGATTTGAAGCGTTAGTTGCCCTACTGATGAAGTAGTTTTTTTATTATACGTGTTTGACGTATTCTTGATTTCCCGTCTTACTTCTATTGTGTCTACTGGAGCTTCAACTGGAAGATCCAGAGGATTTCTGGACAAAGCATCTGGTACTTCTAAAAATTTTCCTGGCACGTATTTTATCTTGAAGTTGTACTCACTTAGCTGAACTAACAATTTACTTAGTCGTGATCCTGGATCTTTTAAATTCTTAACTGATTCTAGGGTTTTGTGATCAGTAATTATAGTAAAGTCACGGCTGTAGAGGAAATGTCGAAAATGTTTTACACTGTACACAATTGCTAACAGTTCCAGCTGTGCCACTGTCCAATTTTCCTCGTTTTTTGTTAATCGGCGACTTACAAAAGCGATTGGCTTTAGTTCATTGGTCTCCGATTTTTGTGTTAGACAACCAGCTATACCAATTCGTGATGCGTCGCAGTAAAGAAACGTTGGACGTTCATCAACAAAATGTGCTAGTACAGGGGGGTTTGAAATTAAATTTTTAAGCGTTATAAAAGCTTCTTCGCACTCATTTGACCAAATAAATTTCCGTTTTTCGCAATCCTTCGTGGTTAATTGTGTTAACGGAAAAGCTATCTGAGTTATATTTTTAATGAAACGGCGATAATAATTTACTAAACCTAAAAATGATCTGACTTGCTTAACTTTCTGTGGGCGCGGAAATTTGGTTACGGATTCAACATTTTCAGCCAGGGGTGTAAGTCCTTCGCTTGAGACGGTGTGACCTAGAATTTTAACTGATGAGAAGAAAAACCTACATTTTTCAGGTTTTAAACGAAGAGAAGCGTTTCGTAATCGTGTCAGAACTTCACGAAGAACATCAAAACAAATGGAAAACTCGGATGAATGAACAAAAACGTCATCAATGTAAAAACTTAGGTTACGATACAAAAGGTCGGATAACAACAGAGTTATGTTACGGTTAAAAGCTGCTGGGCTAATACTCAGACCCATTGGAAGTCGCTTGAATCCAAATAAGCCATTAGGAACGATGAATGCTGTAATAGGAACACTTTCTGGACAGATTTGTTGACAATAAAATGCTTGGGACAAATCAAGTGTGGTAAAATATTTGGAACCAGAAAAAGACTCTAAGATGGTACTTGTGTTGGCTATAGGAAATTTATCTTGTACAATCTTGGAATTGATTTTCTTGTAATTAACTACCAAGCGAGATGATCCATCTGGTTTACGCACAAGAAAACCTGGAGAAGCGTAAGGGGATTTAATCGGTGTAATAACGTCAGCGGCGAGAAGGTTTTTAATAACAACATCCAAATCTTTCTGCTCAGCCGGGGCGAACTTGTACGGTCCTTGAAAAACTGCTTCGGAATCAGATAACTTAATTTGGACTGGGGGTAATTTAGCCTGTGGTAAATCTGATTCTCCGGTTGAAAACACACCAGAAAACTCTAAAAGTAACTGCTTAACTTGATTGAATTGATCTAAAGATAAATCAGGAGAGATATGGATGGATTTTCCATGAATAGTTACTTCCCTAGTATTTTCGGTAGAAATAGAAGCAATAGGGGAGGTTGATAAATTATCTTGAGGAGAGAAAGCGATTTCTCCTAACAAAGTGTCACTGTAAATAATTTGGGGAACTGGAGAAACGTTACGAAGGTAAAACTTACTACCAATGCTACCAGAGCGGTTAATAAAACACACAAGAGAATTTTTTTGAAAATAATGGGAGTTGGGAGTAAAACTGTGAAACTTATAGTAACCTAACACGTGATCAACTGAAGAATTAATCTGCATATCTGACTTTGGCAGAAGAATAACTTTATCTAAAACGCGGACATTTAAGGGATCTGTAGAAATTTTACTTGACACAAGGGAAATATCTTCGACCATTGTGAACGAAATGCTTGGGTTAAGGTAAACAATACGGTCTGAATTGTTAGAAATTAAAACTTTGCGAAATTGTTTATCAAAAGCAACGGCCATAGTGTAAAGATTGTCTCTGTTTAAATTGGAAGGGTCGAGAAATAATTCTTCAATGGCTGTATCTAACGAGAATCGAACTTTTATTGTCGAAAAAGGTTTTATGAACTTAGGCTTGTAAGAAAACGTAGTCGGCAGAACAGATGGAAATGTGCGCGGTGTAGGTATAAAATCAGCTGACGACTGTGTAGGCGGGCTGGTAACCGATTGTGCTGTAGGAAGGTCAGTTGAATCGGGGGTAGTCTGAACTGAAAGCGAAGTAGGAGAATTAGTGGCAGGTTGTATCGACGAAGATGGTAAGAACTGAGTGACCGATCTTTTCCACTGAGGGTCAATTTTAATTTGGAGGTTTTTCTTACCTGGAAAATTAAACGTTAACATATTTCTCCTAAAGTTCAGAATGACGGCATAACGAATAAAAAAATCATTTCCCAGTAACAGAGAGCAATTTAAATTTCGAACTACAAAACAAGCGTGTTGTAAGTTAATATTATGTAAATTGAAGTGCAAATGGGTCTGACCCAATACCTGTAAAAGCGATTTATTCGCGGAAGAGAGTGAGATATTGTTAGTCGGTTTAACTCGGTTAATATTGACTAAATCGGCATTAACTAAACTTACATTAGCACCAGTGTCTAAAATAATTTTAATATTTACACCATTAACGCAGCCATTAATCGCTAAAGCAGAAGTGTGGATTTGGTTAACTGTATCACAAAAATCATGATTTTCTGATAAGGTAATCGGTAATTGATCATCGTGATGTTCCTGAAAAGGAAAACCTAAAAACTTAATAAGGAATTCTAGTTTCGCAACACCGGTAGGTTTCGAGTTTAAAATCGAAAAAGGTAATTTTAATGTGCACAATTTAAAAATCTCAGACAGCTGACTATGAGTTACAAAAGAATTTGTCATTGAAGTAAAATTTATACCTTGAAGAGTGTGAAATTGAAACAAGTAAGCGAAAATACGGAATACAGAATCTAACATTGCTAAACCCGAAATGCCAGTTTTCAGGCACAACGGTGTCCGTATAAGATAAAAGCGAAAATTGGAATGGAAAATCGAATTTAGAAATCGGCGAAAAGCGTCTATAAAGAAACGCGGTGTAAAGCTTTGTGAAGCTGACATAAAAATTTCCAATGCTACAGTATCAACAACAAAAATAAACCATAGTCGAAAATTAGGGTTTGTATTTGGAAAAGAAAAACTGAAGGGAAAAAACCAAAAACGAAAAGTCTTAACATTGGGTGGAGTGACGAAAAATTCAGATTTGAAATCTTGGGAAGAAATAGCACTAAACCAGCGCGATGAAGCCATGAAAAATGAAAAATGAACGGCGGGTTTGTATTGTTCTGTGAAAGCACTCAATACAGTGTCAACCTGTTCGCACGTTAAATCAGACTTGTTTACCAGCTTTAAAGAATCGGGAATATCCACTTCAGAAAAATTAACTAAACAGCAAGGTGCTGAAGTAGCAATTGGCTGTTTCTCTACCTGAGACGAGTTAGACAAATGTGAAGACGAAAATTTATCAGAATAATTAATAAGTGATCTAGAAGCATTAAAAGCACGTGATAATCGAGAGCTGTTGGTATTGGTAGGCGGGAGTGATAAGTACACTGTCCTATCCGATTTTCTAGTATTCGCGAAATGAAATTTTTTTCTGAAACGCCCTTTGAAACGTGAAGAGATCGGCGAAGGATCAGAGCAAGTCTGTCCCTCGCAAATTAGCCGTTTTTTGGAAAAGTATTAAAAGGGCAGTCAGTCAAAACATGATCTGTGCTCTTACAAATAAGGCAGGTGTTAACAGCGGGATGTGTCGATTGTTGGGGCGAGCGGTTGTGTTGGCTACCATTTGAAGAAGTAATTGGACAATTTTCAGTCGAATTCTTAACATTAATGGAACTGTAATTTGGACGTGTTCTGTTGCCAGAAAAATTAGAATTAGATTGCTGAAATGACCTGTTAGAATTCCCTACTCGATTGCTAACACAGTGATCGTTTTTATTATTAAAATTTTGACTATTTCGATTAAAATTGCGATTCTGAGATCCATTATAACGAGAATTATTAGCATTATTATTACTGTACTGATTATTATAATTTCTAGAATTACTACTTCTATTACTGTAATGATTAGCATTATTGGTTTGATGAACGGCGGCATTCTGGTTGTTAAAGCCGCCGGAGTTACCCTGAAAAGATCTACTATTAACATGCCTATCATTAGTTATAATATTATTACCATGATGCATTTGTATACAGTCGGGAGAATAATTGATACTATTAATTGCTGTTGATTCATTACACTGTCCATCCACACGAAAATTTAAAATATTCTGAGTGGTTTGTAGTTTTTTTAAATTGTTTCGAATAGTCGCCACTGATGTAATGTCAGACAAAGCGAGTTTATCTAAGATACTAGGCAATATACCTCGTAAGATGTATTTGCATTTGCCTGATTCGCTCATGTCTGGATCAAACTTGTGACACAAAGCTAGGATGTCGGCCATAAATGTGAAGACATTCTCCGTGACCAGCTGTTTCCTATTTTGTAACTGAATTTCAAAGTGTTCTGGAGTTGTCGACCCTGAAAAATGGTCAGTAAGATGATCCTTAAGGGAATCATATGTAATTTGTTGGTTGGCATCACCTTTCAAAATACAGTTTAAATAATTAAGGGCCGTGTCGGTAAGATACAAAGATAAAAATCGCTTCTTAAGCTCTGGAGTCCATGAATTTATTTCAGAGGCTCTTTCGTAAGTCTCAAAAAAATCTATAATGTCTTCCGAACCTCTTCCGCTAAAGGATCTCGGAGTATAAAATGGAACCTTTGGTTTCGCTGTTGCCATTTCCGTTTGTAACATGGGTACCTGTGGAGCTGGACCTGTGTTACCAAAACCTGTATTTGAACCTGCTATAATAACCTGTGTTAGATGTTGTTTTAAAGTTTCGATATCAGGGAAATTTTCCAACAACTGGCGTGGTATGTATCCAGATGTTAGTAAATACTGAAAGGCCTCAGTACGTAACTCTTCTACTTCCGTCGGATTTTTTAAAGTTTTTTTAATTAGGTTTAGAGCCCCTCTTAAATAATCTAAATCGCCGAATTTTGGCACAAAAATTTTGTACTGGTTGGCCAACAAACGGGCTTCGTCTAATTTCAAGTCCCTGATATTAACTTTGGTTAAATCGATCATGTGGTGATTTTTCGGATTACTGAAAAGATTATATTAAGAATTCAAATACTTTCATTACATACCAGATAGTCGATTAAACAGAGATAAGGTGAGCAGTGGGACAGGAAAACAATGTCAGAATGCCGTATGATCCTTATGGTGTCAGCGGTGTTAAGACGCCAAGCGCTGGCACAAATATGGAATCTCCAAAATGAGTCCTACGGTTGATCAGTCTACTGCTTATAGGTAGTAACTCCAAAACACCCACTTATCTTATAAATTAACAGAAAAATACAATAATTAGCAAACATTCTATAGAGTTATTTTATTTTTTTAATTAATATAATAATCATATTAATAATTATAATTATAAAGACACGCTTATTACTATATAAAGTTAATCCGATTACCGTAGTTTAAAAAGTCTAAACAAGAATAATTCATATTGTAAGAGTGGCGAATAAGTCGAACTCAGGACTCTGAATTTTAATCACTATACCACAAAATTAGCCATTGCCATGTCTATACTCTCTGTACTCGCAAAAATAAAGCGAATTCTATGGAAACTTTATTTTGTCCAAAAAAAAAGTTCATGTTCCAATAAACAAATTGCAAACAAAAATATTGTATAAATTACTTCTATAAAATACGCCAAAATAAGTAATTTAAAAGCACTATGTGGCCGTGAAATAACAGCTGATTTTAAAAGCAACGTAATGGACAATTATGTCACGTAGTTCGATAAAGCATATTATAAATATTATTTCTTAGAAAATCAAAGTTATCACATTTTTATGATTATTATAACTACAATACATAATGTTAAATAACTTAACACATTACATTTAAGTCCATTAACCTGAAATATAAGACAAAACATAAACAAACGAAGAAATGTGATTCCAACCTACAGTGAGATAAGTCCTGCAATAGAAATAAAATTAAACAACTACACTATTTATAAGCTAACTGAAAATAAAAAAAATTAATATATTAAAAATAAACTGAAGTCTTGAATTAACGATTTCGTCAATGGTCCACTGAATATCGTTCATTACCCAGCGAAACTCCACCATGTAATATAATATCGGGGGATTGAAAATTGCTTAAAAATTATTATAAATAAAGATTATGTTTTAAAACGTAAATAGAGTGTATGTTAAAAATGACTTTTCGGTCATTCACCGATGTTAAGTGATCCTCCTTGACGTAGTTACCTAAATGAGAAAAAAAAACACTTCGAAACTTACCGGGTACTGCAATCCAACAGTACCTTAATGCTGAAGGGCACCCTCGAGAAAATCGGCCCCTATAAGCCAAAAATGGCTTTATTAATAGTTTTCGCTTGGTATAGCGATCGCCTCCACCACTGAGTTTTTAGGATAAAAACTAGAAACCTGTAAAACTATGGCTAACTACGGAAGACACATTGATAAAGGGGTTTTATAACTTTCTAACTAGAAAGTTTCTCTTGACGAGCTCAGATGCTGAACAACATGAGTCCTTAAAAGAACTCTCGCCTGTGGAATTGCGAGTGAAGGTACAAAGGTATTCAGCTCACGGAATCCAATATCCAGTGGAGAAATCCATTCATGGATCACATACAAGACAATTTTGTTAAATTTCAAACCTTCAGTTCGAAACCAGTTATGCTACCACCTCACAATATGTTGATTCCACATGAAACCAACTATTATAGGCACACAGTGGAGTGTACTAATTTGTATATTAAAAATTAAAATAAAACATTGCAGTTAGATGTGTCAATGTTTTCAAGCTCTTAGCAGAAACACAGGTGGTATACGGATGGTATCATTTCCGTAAAATTCTGTTGCTGACTTGAATACTCAGCATTGTTAAAACTAACTACAACTAACTTAACTAGGAATTAGGAATATATTAAAAACTATGAGGCATTTTAATTGAGGTTAATTAATTTTATTTTATTCTATTATTTTATTCTTTTTTTTTTTTTTTTTTAAATTATTTTTAAAGTAATTCAAATTAAAGATATTTATATATGCTTTTATATTTTTAAATTCAAGTTTTTAAGTTTTTTATAAATATAAAACCTAGTACGAAATTTATAAAATGGGGTTATCCATTTATCTTTAAGAAAAAATTTTTTAAAATACAAGTTAATTTATTTTATAATTAAAAAAAAAACAAAAATATACTTAAAATGATTTAACAAAACAAAACAAAGATAAACAAGACTTAGTACAAATATTTTTTTATTATTTTGATTTTAGATAACCTTTGCTGCTTTTATATATCTAATTTAAAACAAATTGGTTTGATTCTGTAAAATTAACTAACCCGAAAAAAAAAATATATATAATAACCCTAACTAAATATTTATTCCTAACACTAACCATGGTTACTAGCCTACATAATTAGCTTCATTTTATTGTATTTATTATCTTAAACTCTAATATTTAAATTTATATTTTATTTTACATATTTAATGGTTTAATGTTGTTTTTTTCGCCTCATGATTATTAATGTACTTTACATTAAAAAAATAATAAATATATTATATTTACCTTATAAAATTTCCATAGCACATAACCACACAACGGCAGAAAACGAACTCACCAGTTTTTTAGAGACACAAAATTGACCGGGGAGAAAAACGTACAGAAACAGTAGTGGGGTTGACCAATCAGAATCAAAAAAACCGAGAGGAAAAGTAACGAAAGTTGTGATTGGTTTTAGGAAAAAGGCTGTATTTGCTGAAAAACACATACAGCCTGCAGGAGGGGAAAGAGGAGAGGTTCTTGGAAATGAACTACAAAACAACATATTTTTTCTAATTTTTCCCAGGGTAAAAAGAGCAAACTAAGGGTTTCACATAAGAGAAAGATTTAGGCCAAAAAGGCCACAAAGTTCCCAGGGTATTAGGATGGACGGATCGTGTAAAACAGTATGAGAAAACCAAGGCCTAAAGACTAGTAGGAATGAAAAACAACTTGAATAGAACTACCGAGTTGACAAATAAAATCTAACTAAGATTCCATTGTAATAAGAATTACAATTCTTTCTTTTATTAATACAAGATTAAAAATGTTCTAATAAGCCAAAGAGCACGCATACGTAAAATTTATTAAAAAAAATCGAAAACAGGAATAGTAAGGTGAAACCTTACACCCCTGAACCCAAAAAACATGTTTTTAGCGATTGGTCTGTGTGTGTGTGTGTGTGTGTGTGTGTGTGTGTGTGTGTGTGTGTGTGTGTGTATGTGAACAGAATATCTCAAGAACGGAACATCGTACGAACTTAAAACTTGAAACTTAAGTTACGTACCACTACCGGACTCGACACGAACATTTTCATCAAAATCGGTCAACCGGAAGTAGTAGTTTATTCGTATAATTTTTCACTTTTTTGCGATTTTCTCAAAAACTGGTCGTACGATGTTTTTTAAAATCGCCTGGTTTACTCAATTTTTTATTCTCTACAAGATAGGGTAGGCGTCATGTTTGCTGAAATTCTGGGTGAGGTTGTTTTCACGTAAAAACGTTGTTTTTTTAAGATTACAGCTTTAATATGCATTTTAGCGAAAAACTTTATATAATAAACGTTGTAGAGAATTAAAAATTCTACAACTTTTATTTCAAACAATTTTTTGTATAACGCTTAGTTTAGCGGTAATTTGCGATTTTCTGTTTTTTTTCTCACGAAAATGTGTGAAAAATTTATTTTATTTAAGATTTCGGCCTTAGTATGCATTTTACGACATAAGTGTATATAATTAAATTTATAGAAAATTAAAAGATCTACAACTTTTATTTAAAGCATTTTTCTCTACAGAGCCTAGTTTAGAGAGAAAGAGTGATTTTCCGTATTTCTAAGCCAAACTGAGGTTGATTTTCATTTTGCATCATTCACTCATGATTAAAATAAGGTTATGTTTTTGAGGTTAGTGTTTTGTTTATTTCTAATATTTTATTAATAATGTTAGGTTTATTATTAATTATTTGCATTGGCAAGAGAAAGTTGTGTGAGTGTTTCACACCAGATTTTTATAAATGAAATTGTTAGGCCTACATCAAATCATGACTGATATTTTAAGTACATATAATTTAAAACATAGTTAACTTAATCCGAATATAATATCCATAAAGTAAGTGGTGCACCCTAGCGTGCACCCTGTAGTAGCTGGCTTTGGTTTGCTTACAGTTGGAGCAAACTTAGGACGGCTGACCTGTACATTTAATATAGCCCATTTCATATTATTATACTGCCTACATATAAATTGCCTTACTTAATTATTAATAGGTATTTTTATCGTCCAAATCTAAATGCACGAAAACGTGCTAAAAAAATCTGGTGTGAAACACTCACACAACTTTCTCTTGCCAATGCAAATAATTAATAATAAACCTAACATTATTAATAAAATATTAGAAATAAACAAAACACTAACCTCAAAAACATAACCTTATTTTAATCATGAGTGAATGATGCAAAATGAAAATCAACCTCAGTTTGGCTTAGAAATACGGAAAATCACTCTTTCTCTCTAAACTAGGCTCTGTAGAGAAAAATGCTTTAAATAAAAGTTGTAGATCTTTTAATTTTCTATAAATTAAATTATATACACTTTTGTCGTAAAATGCATACTAAAGCCGAAATCTTAAAAAAATCAATTTTTCACACATTTTCGTGAGAAAAAAAACAGAAAATCGCAAATTACTGCTAAACTAAGCGTTATACAAAACATTGTTTGAAATAAAAGTTGTAGAATTTTTAATTCTCTACAACTTTTATTATATAAAGTTTTGCGCTAAAATGCATATTAAAGCTGTAATCTTAAAAAAACAACGTTTTTACGTGAAAACAACCTCACCCAGAATTTCAGCAAACATGACGCCTACCCTATCTTGTAGAGAATAAAAAATTTAGTAAACCAGGCGATTTTTAAAAAAATCGTAGGACCAGTTTTTGAGAAAATCGCAAAAAAGTGAAAAATTACACGAATAAACTACCACTTCCGGTTGACCGATTTTGATGAAAATGTTCGTGTCGAGTCCGGTAGTGGTACGTAACTTAAGTTTCAAGTTTCAAGTTCGTACGATGTTCCGTTCTTGAGATATTCTGTTCACATACACACACACACACACACACACACACACACACACACACACACACACACAGACACACACACAGACACACACACAGACCAATCGCTAAAAACATGTTTTTTGGGTTCAGGGGGTCTGAAAACGTATAGATCCGGTGAAAACTCGATTTCGAAAAATCGACATGAAAACAATACTTTCCTTCCTATATATTTATATAGGCAAGAGAAAGTAAAAAAAATAGATTTGTTTTTAAAGATTTTAATCTTAGCATGCATTTTACGATAAAAGTGTATTACTTAATCAAATTTATAGGAAATTAAAAGATCTGTAGTTTTTATTTAGAGCAATTTCTCTACAGAGCCTAGTTGAGCGACAAAGAGTGATTTTCTGTATTCGTAAGCCAAACTGAGGTTGATTTTCATTTTGCTTCTTTCACTCATGATTAAAAACGTTTTGTTTATTGAGTTTAGTTTTTTTTTGTTTATTTCTAATGTTTTATTACTAATGTTAGGTTATGTTGTTAATTATTTGCATTGGCAAGAGAAAGTTTTGTGAGTGTTGATACCAAATTTGTTAGTCTAACCGAGGTTTATTTTTTATTTAGAGTCATCCACTCAGATTAAATTCAGGTTATGTTTATCATTGTACACTGTTTACTCATAAAATTGAAAAAAGGTTATAGTTATAATTATTTACATTGGCAAAAGAAAGCTGTGTGAGTATTTCACGCTAGTTTATTTAATTATAATTTTATCTTAAACCAGAACTATTTGAACTTAAATGTTCCATATAATTCTTTCTCGCTGTGTTTGTAATCCAATTCAAATGTTAGTTTAAGGACTGCAAACTGAGATATTTCATTTGATAGCAAACTTTTCAACAAGGAATAATTGAATGCCCGTGTGACCTCCATTACGACTAGGACAATATAAAATAGTGGAGGACGAAAATTACAGTCAGTAGGCTGAGTCCATGGGGCGGCCATTTAGAGAAATAGCGCTCTATTTTAACGCTTCAATTAATTAAGCTATAAATTGGATTAATTGAATAAGAGAGAGGCGTATACTTTTACACTTTATCCGACATACTATATCCTATTTCGTTTGTAAATATTTTTATCACTTCATGTACTAAACTAGTCGTCCCCACTCACATCGAATTCGTAAATATTTCATTTATTTTGATCTCTATTCAGGCTGTCTTGAAATTCTCACAAAGACTTTTGATGCTTGTTTTTCTACATAAAAATAATATAAAGAAACTTCCAATAAACACAATCTAAAAACTCTTCGAGTTCCGTCGGCAACCATTTTGTATATTTTACTTTCTCTTGCTCTATATCTATACAGGGTGATTCATGAAGTTCTCCCCCCACTTCTACAGCACATTGTACTAGTAAAAATAATGAAAAAATGTTATATAAACATAGGTCCGAAAACGCTTCGTTAGCGAGTTACAGCTAGCGAAAGATTTCGCCTGAATTCCTGGGCAAAGAGTAAAATAAAGCCATACTGAACTTTTGGAAAGGTTAATTAAGTAAGAAATGTCGTGGATTCTTATGTAATTTTACCTGATAAAGCTAATAAAATAGGTTTCAGAACTGTACCTGTAGTAGTTTTTGAGGGATTCACGGTTAAATGCAAAAAATTGGGGCACGAAACAATGTTTTTTTAAGTTTCATGTACAATAACTTTGTTAAATTGGTAATAAATACATAAAATCAACAAACATTAATTGTAGAGAATTTAATTCTGAGAAAATTGATATAATCAAAGTCTAAAATAAAACAGAAATAAGTATCAAAAAATCGATTTTATTCAGTATAATACATTACTAGTTTTAAGCAAAATTAATCAGGTTGGGCCAACCGTACGCACCTTTTTATAATAGATGTTCGAAAATGAGGCCATCATTATCAATACATTTTGCAGCACGTTTGTGTATTGCTTTTGTTGCGTTTCTTAATTTTTCAGGGCTTCCCTGTATCTGCACAGCCGAATCCATAATACGGGCAATTAATTCATCACGAGAATTCACTTTTGTCTTGTATACAATGTCTTTCATCCATCCCCAGATGCAATAATCCAATGGAGATAGATCTGGGGATCTTGGTGGCCAAGGGTGAGGCCCTCCACGACCAATCCAGTGTCCAGGAAATTGATGATTTAAATAAGCAGAAACGGCACGTGAAAAGTGGGGAGGTGCTCCGTCATGCTGGAAGTACAAATTTTGTCTGAGACGTAAAGGAACATTCTCTAACAGCTGCGGCAACTCTTCTTGAAGGAAATGCAAATACAACTCAGCATTTAGGCGTCCAGGTAATATGAAAGGTCCAATCAGCCGATTGTGCAAAAGGCCACACCAGACATTGACGCTAAATCGGTGTTGAAAGTTCTGTTCCACTACCTCATGTGGATTTTCTTCTGCCCATGAGTGTTCATTGTGCAAGTTATTGACACCATCCCGAGTGAATTGTGCCTCATCCGTAAACAAAATACGCTTGTAGAGTTGATTATTAATATTCAAAAAGTTGCAAAACTCCAAGCGAAGCGGACCATCCCCTGGCTGTAGATGTTGAACCTTTTGTTTATGAAACGGATAAAATTTGTTTCGATTTAGTGACCTCCACACCGTTGACTGCGAAACTCCTATCCACCTAGAAATACGTCGTGTACTTACACCTGGACTGCGATGAACAGCATTAATAACAATATCATCATCAAGTTGGACAGCTCGTTCATAATTGGTTCTAGTACTTGGTAGTGATCCTGTTTCCCGAAGAGTACGAAAAGTTCCTGAAATTGTTTTGGTATCTGGAATCCTCCTATTAGGGTAACGTAGTTCATATTCTACTACAGCAGCTCTAGCATTACCATTACAGTAACCCAAAATAAAAACCATATCAGCGTATTCCTCTGATGTAAATAAGTAAGGCATTTTTTCGCTGAATAAACAATCGAATTATAACTCACAAAAAAATTGCATTTAATAACACGATTCACAGAACCCGATCTCCTGCTGTAGCTTGCAAAACACCACTAATACACAGTTCTAACGTAACAGTACAGAATACCATTGTTGATCAGCTGTTATTCGTGCGTTACCAACTTAGAAATTAATAAAACAAAAAACTGCATTTCGATTATTAGTAAACAATAATTGGAAAATGTTTGCTTCATTTATTTTCGAACATTTAATGTAAATTTTTATTTAAAAAAAAATACAACGTAATAAAACATGATATTTTTATTTACAAACAAATTTATTTAACAGTTCATCTTGTTTTCTCAATTTATCTCATCATTAAGGAACAAACATTTTGTTTTTGTTTTATTTTAACTAAATACCGTACGGTATTTCTTTACAGATAGTAATGAATTATACTGAATAAAATCGATTTTTTGATACTTATTTCTGTTTTATTTTAGACTTTGATTATATCAATTTTCTCAGAATTAAATTCTCTACAATTAATGTTTGTTGATTTTATGTATTTATTACCAATTTAACAAAGTTATTGTACATGAAACTTAAAAAAACATTGTTTCGTGCCCCAATTTTTTGCATTTAACCGTGAATCCCTCAAAAACTACTACAGGTACAGTTCTGAAACCTATTTTATTAGCTTTATCAGGTAAAATTACATAAGAATCCACGATATTTCTTACTTAATTAACCTTTCCAAAAGTTCAGTATGGCTTTATTTTACTCTTAACCCAGGAATTCAGGCGAAATCTTTCGCTAGCTGTAACTCGCTAACGAAGCGTTTTCGGACCTATGTTTATATAACATTTTTTCATTATTTTTACTAGTACAATGTGCTGTAGAAGTGGGGGGAGAACTTCATGAATCACCCTGTATATATAAAATTCGATGTATGTGTGTGTGTGTATGTTTCCCTTTATCTCCTAAATTACTGAACCAATTTTCATGCAGTTTTTTCACGTTGTAATTATGATGCCAGTGCAGATTTTAGGCTATTGAAACCCTTACAAAGTTAGCCCTAAAGGGTTGAAAATAATGTTTATATCCTACATTAAGACTTTTATGAGGTTAGATAAAGAAACTTCCAATAAACACAATCGAAAAACTCATCGAGTTCCGTCGGCAACCATTTTGTATATTTTACTTTCTCTCGCTCTATATATATATATATATATATATAATTCGATGTGTGTGTGTGTGTGTGTGTGTGTGCGTGTGTTCCCCTTTATCTCCTAAATTACTGAACCAATTTTCATGCAGTTTTTTTTATGTTGTAATTATGATGCTTAGCTGCTTTTAAACCAGCTGACGTGATTCCAAAATAAAGATTTGTCATAAATAAAGTCATATGATTAGCAAATAGCGACGTGGTGCTAAGGATCAGCTGGTGACAACATCAAATGATAATTTTTATTGTATTTTATTATGTAGATACGATTTTGTATTGTTGAATATTTTATAAAAGTAAAGTTCCGTGTTTCTTTAATTTGCTTTAATTTTCTTTTAATTGGTGAGTGATCAATTGCTTTGATATTTTATTTTATTCAACGTAGATTTAAGTTTTTGGTTTCGACAATTTTTTTTGTGGTTGTTTATTTTTGGTTTTTGTTTTTTTCCATTTTTAATAATACCATCAAAATAAAAAACATCACTAGGAAGAAAATCTTCAAAAGCGAAAATACCTCAAAAAGGAAGAACTGCTGAAACGGAGGAACACAATTTCTGCTACATATTTTTAAAAAAGTGATTACACCACTTTTTGAGTGCAAAGCTGCGACGGGGCATGCTAGTTAATGTATAAGATAGGAAAGTTTTGTTTTCATGTAGGTTTTTCGAAATCGAATTTAACTCGGAAATACACGTTTTTCAGCCCCCCTGAACCGGAGAAACACGTTTTTAGAAATTTGTTTTTGTGTCTAAGTGTGAACAAAATATCTCAAGCACGGAATAAAGTACGAAGTTGAAACTTAGATATTAAGTTAGGTACTACTTAAGGACCCAACACGAACATTTTTATCAAAATTGGTCAAACAGAAGTAATACGTTATTCGTACAATTTTTCACTTTTTTGTAATTTTTAAATTCTTTTTAAATTGCCTCATGGACTACTTTTTTAATGCTGTGCAAGATAATATAGGTACCATGTCTGCTGAAATTTTTTGGACTGTGCTCTCGTGGTAACCAACTTTTTTTTAAGATTGCGGCCTTAGTATGCATTTTACAACAAAAGTGTATATGATGAAAATTATGGAAAATTACAAACTTACTACTTCAAATACAAACATTATTTCCGTGGAGTTTTATGTGGTGGATTCCGCATAATTTGACCGAAGCTCAAAAAAAGACTCGCGTAAATTAGAGGAGTAAGGAAATGCTCCAAAAATTCAATAGATGAACTACAAAATCCGTATACGAAATCGTAACAGGTGACGATAGTTGGATTTATATTGATTCATACGAACAGGAAACTAAGCAACAATCAAGTGTTCTGGTGTTCAAAGATGAACTAAATTCAACAAAAGGTGTTCATTTACAAAGCACTTGGAAGGAAATTATTGCTTGTTTGTATCATTGTGCATATCGCCACCATTACCTTTAGGAGATCAAAAATCTGGTGTGAAACACTCACACGACTTTCTCTTGCCAAAGCAAATAATTAACAATAAAACATTACAGATATTTATTTTTTAATTAGTAATAAAACATTACAAACAAACAAAAACTAACCTCAAAAAACATAACCTTATTTTAATCATGAGTGAAAGATGCAAAATGAAAATCGACCTCAGTTTGGCTTAGAAATACGGAAAAACACTCTTTTACGCTAAACTAGGCTCTGTAGAGAAAAACTCGATAAATAAAAGTTGTAGATCTTTCAATTTTCTATAAATTTTGTTTTATACACTTTTGTCGTTAAATGAGTACTAAGGCCGATATGTTAAAAAAATCGATTTTTCACACGTTTTCGTGAGAAAAAACAGAAAATCGCTAATTACCGCTAAACGAAGCGTTATATAAAAATGTTTGAAATAAAAGTTGTAGGACTTCAAATTCTCTACAAAATTTATTATATACATTTTTGCGCTGAAATGCATAATAAAGCCGCAATCTTAAAAATACAATTTCTTTACGCAAAAACAGCCTCACCAAAAATTTCAGCCAACATGACGCCTACCCTATCTTGAAGAGCATAAAAAATTGAGTAAATGAGGCGATTTTATAAAAAAATCATAGGACCAGTTTTAGAGAAAATCGCAAAAAAAGTGAAAAATTACACGAACAAACTACTACTTCCAGTTGACCGATTTTGATGAAAATGTTCGTGTTAGGTCCGGTAGTGGTATGTAACTTAAGTTTCAAGTTTCAAGTTCGTACGATGTTCCGTTCTTGAGGATATTCTGTTCACACACACAGACCAATCGCTAAAAACATGTTTTTTGGGTTCAGATGGTCCGAAAACATGTAGATCCGGTGAAAACTCGATTTCGAAAAATCGACATGAAAACAATACTTTCCTTCCTATTTATTCATATAGGCAAGAGAAAGTAAAAATCAGTTGTTAATGCTGAATGGTATACAACAATTTTTTTGCCACAAGTCACTGCTGATATCAGGAGAAACAACCGAAAACATTGCATCATCCTTCATTTTAACAATGCCTGCACGTGTAACAATTGATAATTTGAAGAAGTATAAACATAGAATTAATATCTCATTTTCCATATTAACCTGATTTATTCCCTAAAAATTTCTTTATGATCCCATATGTCAAAAATATCTGGTGTGAAACACTCACACAACTTTCTTTTGCCAATGCAAATAATTAATAATAAACCTAACGTTAGTAATAAAACATTAGAAATAAAGAAAACACTAACCTCAAAAACATAACCTTATTATAATCATGAGTGAATGACGCAAATGGAAATCGTACTCAGTTTGGCTTAAAAAAAACGGAAAATCACACTTTCACGCTAAACTAGGCTCTGTAGAGAAAAATTCTTTAAAGAAAAGTTGTAGATCTTTTAATTTCCTATAAATTTTATTATATACACTTTTGTCGTAAAATGCGTACTAAAGCCGAAATCTTAAAAAAATCGATTTTTCACTCGTTTTCGTGAGAAAAAAATCAGAAAATTGCTAATTACCGCTAAACTAAGCGTTATACAAAAACTGTTTAAAATAAAAGTTGTAGAATTTTTAATTCTCTACAACTTTTATTATAAAAATTTTTGCGCTCAAATGCATATTAAAGCCGTAATCTTAAAAAAACCACGTTTTTACGTGAAAACAGCCTCATCAAGAATTTCAGAAAACATGGCGCCTACCCTATCTTGTAGAGAACAAAAAATTGAATAAACCAGGCGATTTTTCAAAAAATTGTAGGACCAGTTTTTGAGAAAATCGAAAAAAAGTGAAAAATTACACGAATAAACTACTACTTCCGGTTGACCGATTTTGATGAAAATGTTCGTGTCGGGTCCGGTAGTGGTATGTAACTTAAGTTTTAAGTTCGTAGGATGTTCCGTTCTTGAGATATTTTGTATACACACACACACACACACAGACACACACACACACAGACACACACACACACAGACACATACACACAGACCAATCGCTAAAAACATGTTTTTTGGGTTCAGGGGGTCTGAAAACGTATAGATCCGGTGAAAACTCGATTTCGAAATATCGACATGAAAACAATATTTTCCTTCCTATATATTCATATAAGCAAGAGAAAGTAAAAAAGTGTAGACAACGATTTGTATTACCTTAATAAGCTTTCAAAGCCTACAAAAACCATATTTTAGAGATTTTAGAGATCAGAGTTGAAAAAATGTTCCGAGAATTGGTTCAAACACATGATAAAGTGTATAAAAGTTAATAGCAAATATTTTGGAAGAAACTTAAAAAGATTTTTACTAAAAAAATTTTCTCATTGTTTTTATAAAAACAGATTTGGCGGCTCTCTTATAAATAAATGGAAAGACAAGCAAGAAATGTTAATAAAAAGCGCAAAGCGAAGTACATAGTTTTTAAGGGTCTGTATAAATTGAGTTCCTTACAAGTTTATTGTGAAGGAGAGAAGATTTGATGAAGTTAAGGTATTTCAGTAATTGGGGAATACCTTAGACCACCAAACCGTCTCGAGTGATTCCATAAAAGAACGAATTCGTTTGGTGCTCGAAGCCTACTGTGGTAATGTAAAATTATTTAAGTATTAATTTAACAAGTAGGAATACAAAGACGGTTTTGCTGTTAGAAAACAATCTAACGGTAAAAGTCGATATCAAAGAAATATTTTTATAACTTATAGCAGATTGCTGACCTTGTAAATATGCTTTAGGAATGTAAATTTTCGATGTTTACTCTACTGTCCGTTGGTTTCGGATTTTGAAGGTTGTCAATTACAAATTAATGTTAGTTTGTTTCTAACAGCCCATTCTATCGTGACATTCTGTTAGATATTTTCTAACTATAGCCTAAGCGCGTCCTTTCATATATTTTATTTTTATTTTCTCTTGCCTAGATGAATATATAGAAAGGAAAGTATTGTTTTATGTCAAATTTACGAAATCGAGTTTTCACCGGTTCTTCACGTTTTCAGACCCCCTGAACCCAACAAATATGTTTTAGCGTTAATTCTGTGTGTGTGTGTGTGTGTGTGTGTGTGCGCGCGCGCGCGCACGAAGAATGGAACATCGTACGAACTTGAAACTTAAATCTTATGTTAGATACTAGTACCGAACACGGCACGATAATTTTCTTTAAAATCGGTCAACCGGAAGTTGTAGTTTATTCGTGTCATTTTTCACTTTTTTTGAAATTTTCTCTAAAACGGCTCCTACGATTTAATTTTAAAATCGCCTCATTTTCTACATTTTTTATGCTCTACAAGGTAGGGTAGGCGCCATGTATGCTGAAATTCTTGATGAGGCTGTTTTCTCGTAAAAAAACGTTTTTTAAGATTAGGGCTTTAATATGCATTTTAGCGCAAAAATGTATAATATAATAAAAGTTGTAGACAATTTCAAATCCTACAACCTTTATTTCAAACATGTTTTTGTATAACGCTTAGTTTAGCGGTAATTACCGATTTTCTGTTTTTTATTCACAAAAATGTGTAAGAAAATAAATTTTTAAGATTTCATGATTAAATGATTCATGATTAAAATGATTAACTCATCATTAGAAAATGATTCAGCAGCTCCCCTGTAGACCAAATCAGATCACCTGTGTCCTAGATTGAGGTTGATATTATGAATTCCATTAGAAAAAGGAACTTCAAGAACAAGAGTTAAGAATGGTTAAAATTCGAAAGTTTGCCGATTTTTAGATTTGTAGCTTTTCAGGTAAGTATAATTGTATTGAATTAGGGTAGTCAACCTGATTTTTGCCTCCTAATTCAAAAGTGATCTAAGTACAAATGATTTAGTTTTTCTATTCAACCTTTAAGAAAGAAATCTGCCGAATCCAATCTTCGACATTACCAGAAATGTAGAGAATTATTGATGAGGGAGTCAGTGAGGGCTTTTGAATTTTTGCATAGAGGCTATTTAAGTTAACATGAACTCGCATAGTAGGGATTTCTCTATACATCTTACACTTATTGAAACTAACTTGGGACTTTCAATTAATTATAGACTAGATTCTATCGAATTAGATAGTTCGTTTGTAATTAGAACTTCAATTGCATTTTGTGAAACACAAGTGCAGAGTGCATCAGTTTTAATTGCTGTCAATAAGTTAGGTAACTATTACAGAACTTCTAATTAGGTTGACACATATCAAATGTACTACTAATAAGTAATTCAGAGATGAAGTAATTTATTAAATAAATGTATTTATTTCAATTATTCATTGGCTTTCTCAGTTAGTCCAGAAAATGTAGCTACATATTGAACCCTTTATAGCAGTAATACGGGGAAACATATACATGTTGTAAAATGTTAAATTTTGGTTTATAGGAACTTCAGTGATATACCGGGTGAGCACAAAGTCTTGCCCTGATTATAAAAATTTATTGCAGAATAACTGTTTGACATAATAATTAAAATTTGATGCTGTTACATAGGTTAGTGTTAATAGTTTTTTTTAAGATTACTTACATTAGTAAACTTCAACGTGTGCCCCCTTGGTAGCTCGGAGAATGTCGAAGCGGTATTCCAGTTCCCGCCAGGTGTTTTGTAACATGTGTTCTGTCACAGTACCCACAGCAGCTTGTATCCTAGCCTTCAGTTCGTCAACGTCAGCAACTGGTGTGGCGAAGACTCTATCCTTGATATAGCCTCAGAAAAAAAAATCAAGGGGAGTAATGTCTGGAGAGCGGGGTGGCCAGGGTGTTGGACCATCCCTTCCAATCCACCGATCCGGAAATGTTTCATCCAGGAAATTACGCACTATCAAAGCCCAAGGGGGCGGTGCCCCATCTTGCTGGAAAATTATCCATGGTTGATATTCTTCTAACTGTGGTGAAATGAACTGTTGCAAAACATCTAAGTAAATGTTAGCGTTAATGGTGTTTTCCGTGATGAAACATTTCCGGATCGGTGGATTGGAAGGGATGGTCCAACACCCTGGCCACCTCGCTCTCCAGACATTACTCCCCTTGACTTTTTTTTCTGGGGCTATATCAAGGATAGAGTCTTCGCCACACCAGTTGCTGACGTTGACGAACTGAAGGCTAGGATACAAGCTGCTGTGGGTACTGTGACAGAACACATGTTACAAAACACCTGGCGGGAACTGGAATACCGCTTCGACATTCTCCGAGCTACCAAGGGGGCACACGTTGAAGTTTACTAATGTAAGTAATCTTAAAAAAAACTATTAACACTAACCTATGTAACAGCATCAAATTTAAATTATTATGTCAACAGTTATTCTGCAATAAATTGTTATAATCAGGGCAAGACTTTATGCTCACCCGGTATTTCTAGTGCCAGAACGGTAAGATATTTCTTTTTACTTTCTCTTGCCTACATGAATATATAGGAAGGAAAGTATTGTTTTCATATCGATTTTTCGAAATCGAGTTTTCACCGGATCTATACGTTTTCAGACCCCCTGAACCCAAAAAACATGTTTTTAGCGATTGGTCTGTGTGTGTGTGTGTGTGTGTGTGTGTGTGTAAACAAAATATCTCAAGAATGAAACATTGTACGAACTTGAAACTTGAAACTTAAGTTACATACCACTACCGAACCCGACACGATCATTTTCATCAAAATCGGTCAACCGGAAGTAGTAGTTTATTCGTGTAATTTTTCACTTTTTTGCAATTTTCTCAAAAACTGGTCCTACGATTTTTTTTAATATCACCTTATTTACTTATTTTTTTATGCTCTACAAGATAGGGTTGGCGCCATGTTTGCTGAAATTTTTGGTCAGGCTATTTACACGTAAAAATTTGTTTTTTTAAGATTGCGGCTTTTATATGCATTTTAGCGCAAAAATATATGTAACATCTGTTTACAGATGTTACGTGTTTTAGGGTTTTGTCGGCGTAATTTATTGTGTTGGTTTCCTTAACTGTTTTGCTTGTGATGTAGAACTGTCTGCCGTCCGGTGGCGCGCTCTTCGTCTCTCGTACGAACTGCTTCTGCCCCTCTCGACAAGCTGCCTACATGAGTTGCCTGGCTACACTCTTTGTCGTCGCTTCACCGAGTATAGTGATACCGTAATGTTGTAATTTTTACGTGATTAATTTATCAGTTTATTACTTTTGGCTAATGTAAAACGTCTGCCCATTCCTTGAAATGGGTTCTAGTACACAGTTCGAGTGTACGGTTCGAGTGCACGGTTCAAGTGCATGGTTTGGAGTACCGGGTTCGAGGTAACAAGTTCTAACCAAAATAAAACTGCAATCCAGAATTTCAATGTCTACTACCTTCAGTTTACTGATCATCATTTAGATATTCGATTCTCGAATATGATTTTCTTCATTCGCCAATATTCTGTGTCTTGATGGGATTTTCAAATGTCTGGAGCTTTTCCAATACTGTTATTTCTACCATTTTGAGAATAAGATTACCTGTGGGATTCGTGAGTGTTTTTTTTACAACATAAGTGTCATTAACATGAGGTATGTGACCATCATCCTTTTTATATTTTTGTGAAATTCTCAGTTCCGGTCAACAGTTAATCGGTGAAATGTTTAATTATCTTGCATGAAAGATTCTGTAGTCGAAACCTTAATATAAATTGCAAGTAATGGACAAGAAAATCTTTGTCGAGACATTACCTTATATATATATATTTTCATGTCGTTTCATAATCACTAATTAACTTATTTAAATGTTAAAAATTAAAATATTTTTGTTTGCACAACCTAGTGTAACACATAAAAAATTTTTTTTATATATTAAAATTTAAAATAACTAGCTTAGTGCTAGTTTTGTTTTTCTTTTAAATTCTTATGTAAATCAAAATAATCTTAAATTTTGCTGCTTTATTTAACGTTAATACGAAGGTAATAATGATCCTAAATTATTTATTTAATAGTTATGTAGTAATTCTGAAAATTATACATAATAGTTGCTAAGTTATTAGAAAACCGAATCAATATATGCATATGTTGGCCAACAAACAAATGCTATTATTAGTTTGTATAAAAGCATTATTTTACAACTTATAAAGTTATTAATTTTGAATTACCCATATTGTAATTATTTGGATTTGTTGCTAATGTTCGGTCTTTACCGATTTAAAAATTTGTTATTGAAATATTTACTGTTTAATACTTTATAATATGATAGTCTTATTCTGTTATTAATTAAAATTTTGCAACCTACTGTGAATGAGTTTATTTTTTCACTCATGCAACGATCCCCGTGTTTGTTTACCGCTTCCTAAATTTTTTTAATTTATTTTGTCTACACCCCGTCCGACCTGTCGCTTGTTTTTTGTGGCCGTGTGTGTGTTATCGGCAGCGATAGGGGTGTTTACATATATAATAAAAGTTGTCGAAAATTTTAAATCCTACAACGTTTTTTTAAACATAAAAAAACGCTTAGTTTAGCGGTAATTAGCGATTTTCTGGTTTTTCTCACGAAAACGTGTGAAAAATCGATTTTTTGAAGATTTCGGCCTTAGTATGGATACGATAAAAAATAAATAGATATGTATAGATATAAATAAATAATGTATAATGTATAATAATGTATAATGTATAGAATAAATAGATAGGTATATAGATATGGATAATAAAAGTTAATTTAATCGATTTATAGAAAATTGAACGATCTATAACTTTTATTCAAAAAATTTTTCTCTACAAAGCCTAGTTTAGTGTAAAAGAGTGATTTTCCGTATTTTTAAGCCAAACAGGTCGATTTTCATTTTCCGTCCTTCACTCATGATTAAAATAAGGTTATGTTTTTTGAGTTTAGTTTTTTGTTAATTACTAATGTTAGGTTATATTGGTCATTATTTGAATTGGCAAGAGAAAGTTGTGTGAGTGTATCACACCAGATTTTTGTTGATGTTAAGCCCTGGTAAGTATACTTACCAAGGAACGTTTATTGAAGTGGAAATCACGTAATGTTTAGTGGTAAGAATGCTTATTAAAACAACTTGTAGTACTCCAAAAAATTTGTAGAATAGCTTATCTTAACTTTATATTAGCATGAATGCTTGCTTTCCTGTAAAAAGTTAGAATTTTCTAAGTACTGTACAAAAGTAACAACAAAACACCGCGGTAGCATACGCTAATATGAATCCTTACCACTTTCGTGCAACTCACGAAGCAAATGATCACTGCGCGCTAATTTCAAAATGTGGATAGCCTACTTACCAGAAAACATCTATAAAACCATAAAAAGTCAATAAGGTTCAACTTCACAGCTTATTCTAAATAAAATCAAACTTATTGCCAGTGGTAAGTATACTTACCAAAGACCTATAAAAGATTAAAGAAATGTACCTGTATTTGAATCACTCTTTATATAAATCTCCTTTTCCACGATCATAGCCAGTTTACAACACAATGGGCTTCTCTACGTACTCTATAATACTTCAACGTATACCACTAGTTCTTTTAAGGATTCGGTTGTTAATAAATGATAAAACTTCCTTTTAAACATATAACAACTATTTACTAACAAATTAAAAAACTGGTGTGAAACACTCACACAACTTTCTCTTGCCAATGCTAATAAACAATATAACCTAAAAATAGTAATAAAACATTAAAAATAAACAAAAAACTAACCTCAATAAACATAACCTTTTTTTAATCATGTAATGAAAGACGCAAAATGAAAATCAACCTCAGTTTGGCTTAAAAATACGGAAAATCACTCTTTCACACTAAACTAGGCTCTGTAGAGAAAAATGATCTAAATAAAAGTTGTAGATCTTTTAATTTCCTATAAAACTGATTATACACTTTTGTCGTAAAATGCGTACTAAGCCGAAATATTAAAAAAATCGATTTTTCACACGTTTTCGTGAAAAAAAACAGAAAATTGCTAATTACAGCTAAACTAAGCGTTATACAAAACAATATTTGAAATAAAAGTTGTAGGATTTTACATTCTCTACATTTTTATTATATAAAGTTTTGCGCTAAAATGCATACTAAAGCCGTAATCTTAAAGAAACAACGTTTTTAGTGAAAACCGCCTCACCAAGAATTTCAGCAAACATGGCGCCTACCCTATCTTGTGAAACATAAAAAATTTAGTAAGAGAGGCGATTTTTAAAAAAATCGTAGTACCAGTTTTAGAGAAAATCGCAAAAAAGTGAAAAATTACACGAATAAACTACTACTTCCGGTTGACCGATTTTGATGAAAATGTTCGTGTCGGGTCCGGTAGTGGTATGCAACTTAAGTTTCAAGTTTCAAGTTCGTACGATGTTCCGTTCTTCAGATATTTAGTTAACACAGACACACACACACACACACACACACACACACACACACACACACACACACACACACAGACTAATCGCTAAAAACATTTTTTTTGGGTTCGGGGGTCTGAAAACGTGTAGATCCGGTGAAAACTCGATTTCCAAAAATCGACATGAAAACAATACTTTCCTTCCTATATATTCATATAGGCTAGAGAAAGTAAAAATTAAAATTAATAGTTACGCTTACAGCTCCTGGTAAGTTGGAGTAAAACTACAACTTGTATTTTCGTATTTTTTTCTCGTTTGTGTAATTCTAACATTGCAATAAACTGATAAGGTTACTTCTTGATAGACCACATTATCCACAGATTTATTAAATCGTTAAGACCCTATTACAAGACGCCAAGAGATGTACTTTTTGGATCTTGTACACTCCCGGTCTCACAAAATTTATCTATAATCGTTGTTAATATTGTTGCTGACGACCCCCACTATTATCAACGCTGCAAACGGTCCCAATACCTGCCGCGGGGAGCGCTAACAACGCACAGCCCGCAGTGCCTTCCCTTCCCCATGAAGTGGACTCGCTGGAGGGGGATTTAAGCGGCCGCACTGGACTGCAAGTCACATACCGCGACTATACTCGGCCAGTTGGCTAAAATGTCAATGTTAGTCCTGCCCGCCCAGCCTTGTTTCGTGTGATATTTATATCACATAAAACCTGGTAAATACTTCTTAAACTGTTCTCAATACAGCCTTACACCCAATGACTCTGAAACTAATATATATTACTTCAACTACCCCTGCAGTAACTCTCTTATGAAGAGACCCCCGTTCTGTCATTTTCTCCGAACAATCATGTGGTAACTCCCACAATATCGTCAACTTCCCTCTTCTACCAGTTTCAGTTTCAGCAAGTCACACTCTGGGTTGGTCTAGAGGTAACCCGGTTAACCCACCGGGTTGGTCGCCAAAATCAGCTGTTTAACAGCTGATTTTCGGAGACGAAGGTTCCTGGTTCAAATCTTAGTAAAGGTAGTTACTTTTATACTGATTTGAATACTAGACTGTGGTTATCGGTGTACTTTGATGGCTGGGATTCAATTAACCATACTCTTTCAGGAGTGGTCGGCCTGGGTCTGTACAAGACTACACCTCATTTTCACGTCATACACATCATCCTCATCTCATTTGGTCATGGGGTTGCTTATTGTTCTGAATTGAACAGATTGCAACGTAAACATATTAGGAATTAAAAAAAAAGTCACACTCGCCATCCAACTCCCGAATGGAGAAGGAGGTAGAAGAGCCCAGCCGAGATCGGGCGCAACCATCCCTGGTCGACGCTACTGGTGGCGGACGCACATTCCGCACCAGTCAGCCTTCGCCTACCCGGCTTCAAACGAAGAGTGAGTTGGTTTACAATTGCCTTTCTTACTGAGTGAAAAAGTATGCTTATTAGCATGCCAGGCCCTCTGAAAAGCATCTATTTTCACCATGCTAATGACACATTCACTACAGGGTCTGGCTGTAAAATAAAAATTCATTACTCTCAGAGGAGATAAATCTGACTAGCGTCTTTTACACCACTACTTTCTTTGTTCTTAAATGATTGAGTCATTTTATTGACTGACCATGTTATAAGAAACAGAACTATTTTTCGTAGCACTGAAATAGCAGATCGATATTTAACACTTCACCTGCCTGTTATGGGCAATTACTAATTGTTATAGATTTGAAAATTTGTCGTAATTTATTAATTAAAAAAAATAGTGTTATAAGTTTAAATAGTTGTTTATTTGTAGGGTCAGTGGCGGAGCGTATAGCAGCTTACTGTCGATAAATTAAAGTTTTATTCCACTCACCTTGAAAGTCTTACTAGCTGGTACCAGTGGCTTTCCGATGAGTGTTAAGCTGCCGAAGATCTTGAATAAGTGGACTGTATTTAGCGTGGTCGGTTTCCTGGAGTGTCTCCAGCGCGTAAATACGAAGCGATGCGTGAATTTAATAGAGAAATAAATTTAAATAATATAAAGAAAACAAATTAGCGGTCGCGGATAATTCCAATACTAGGGCGAAAGCGGAAAAGCGTAAGACTGCACAGAGAGCGTTCTGTTGCGTTGCGAGTTAGCGGACGACTGTGTCCAGTTCAGTATAAAACTGTTTGTATGTGCAGGTAGAAATCAACCCTCATTGGTTGAGACCGATAAATGATATCTTAGAATAGAACACAAAAATAAATTGATGAACTGAACCAAACATAAAATTTATATAGTCCCAAACATTTATAATTTTTTGAAACCAGATCCCGAAACAACCTGGAACAAAATGTTTCAATGCACTTTGTTGCGCTCCCATTTTTATGTTCTTTACTGAGTGTAAATGGATTATTGATGAGAAAGGTTAGGATTTGAGATTGTTTAAAGTATTAAAAATACAGTAGTGCTAGTGTGTGTTATAATAACTGTTGCAGTAACTTGTAATAGTTCTAGAAATAGGAGCTATAATTTGAGTCGGTGGTCTCCAAGAAGACTTTACTCATTTAGGAGATGTGGTGTTACAGTCAGACAAAATAGGAATGAGCAAGAGAAACGGAGTGTGGGATGGTAATTTAAGTCCTAGTCACTCTTACCCAGTTCGTGATAACACTGCCACACTGTCTCAAGAGAATTAAATCGACCGTAAACTAAAAGGTTAGGCCAAGTATACAGTTGTTGTACACAACTGTCCTGTCCTATCTAAGCTTAGAGTATTCAAATGTTCAACTGCGTACTACTCACTTTATTGCGCATTCTAACTTTCTGACACAATAGCCCAACGTTGATATCGATGGTTGTAATTTTGGTTTTTAATTAAATTTTTCTTGTACTAAATCTAAATCAATACTTTTAAAATTACAACCGTTTTCAAGTTTATTCCTTCTGTCATAACCGTTTCATAAACTTTACTATTTTTTCAAGATCCTTCCAATTGTAGCGTTTTTCCGTATAGTTTGTCAATTTTAAAAGATTTTACGCTTCTTTGCCTAATGTGAAATATAAGGAAGTAAAGGATTTTTTCAAAATCGAGTTTTCACAGAAATTCAAGTTTTGAAATCCCTTGAACCCAAAAATATATTTTTATACCGTTTTATCTGTGTGTGAAAAAGTATCTCAAAAATGGAATACCATACAAATTTAAATTTGGGATTTTAAATTAGGTACCATAAGATCCTGATATGAACATTTACATCAATATCAGTCAACCGAAGTAGGCTAATAATTTATTCAAAATTTTTTACTTTTTTGTAATTTTCTCAAAACGACTATACGATTTATTTTAAAAATCGGCTCATTTACTTCATATTACTGCTTTACAATATAGGGTAAGCACCATGCTGAAAATCGTGTAGTTGTTCTTTCGTGGCAAAAAAAATTCAACTTCTTTTTTTAAGATTGTTGGGCTTCTTTTAAGATTGCAGTTATGAATTTTAGAGCAAACATGTTTAATTAAATTTGTAAGAAATCAAAAACCCTACAACTTTTATTTCAATTGTTGTTTTGTACAACACTTAATCAGTAATTTTCTGTATTTTACTAATCAAAATCGGTTAAAAATGGGATTTTTTAAAGATTACAGTAGTTGTATGCATTTTACAACAAAAGTGTATCTAATCTGAGTTTTAAGAAATGAAAAATATCTAAAGCTTTCATTTTAGACATTTTTTCTACAGAGCCTAGTTTAGTTAGCTTCAATTAATGATTTTCCGTTTTTGTAAATTCTACGGTTGTTGATTTTTATTTTTCCCCATTCACTCACTAAAATTAAGTTATGTTTTCCATATCACATTTTTCACTAATTATGAAAAAAGTTACATTGTATTCCTGTAGTTCTTGTAATTTCATATGGCCCGGACTGATAAAAAAAATGCGGCAATCGATTTAATTAGATAAGATAAAAAATTGTTTAAATACTCGTATTAGTTATCTTTATTAATAATGATCCGTGTATAATATTATACTAGGTGAACCTGTGCGGGAAAACCCCCACAAAAGTGTATAAATTTGTTTTTGTAGAACTTCTCTGTAAACAACATTTTTTGTTTTATTTTTGTGTGGCATTATTTTAACTTTTAGACTATCAAATGATCTGACACGTGACATAGCAACGTACAATTGTCCATGTAAAAATACCGGCTGTGGCAGATAAAGGCCAACTTTGTTGAATGTTTGGCCTTGGGATTTATTTATTGTAATCGCAAATACTAAACGGATGGGGAACTGTCTTCTCTTAAATGTAAATGGCAAAGTACCATCCGAAGGGGTTAGATCTAACCGCGGTAGTAAAACCCTTCTGCCTTTGGCTGCCCCTGTTATGACTTCTAAATCAAGAAAATTTTCGTACATTTTTTTCATAACCAGTCTTGTGCCATTCATTAACCCATCATAACCCATTGATTACGTTGATGTTACGTAACAGAATTACTATGGCACCAACCTTTAATTTTAAAATGTGAGGAGGCAGGCCAATTAAAATGAAGAAAATGATATCAGTGTGGTTGCCTGAAGAAAATAGCGTTAGTAGCCCCCTCTTCAAACTGAAATAGCTGTGCGAGATGTGGGAGGGATAGATACAAAAAAAAAAGAGAGAGGCCTATACTTCACTTTGTTGAACTTTCCCCCACTCCAATCTATTTTAGATCTCCTACTTTACGGTCGTAAATCGAAATATTTGATTTTGGATAGTTTTCTACAAATCTACTCGAACAGACGATTCATTTGAGCCCACTTCAGGGAAAATCGGTGAAGGTTCAGGTGGTTAAAATCGTGTTGAAAAAAACCTGCTCGCTATTAATATAGAGATAAATCATATGCAATATTTGTATCTGTACTCTTTTGAAATTGTACAAGTTACATTCATTTTATTCGTTTGTGGTGATGATTTGTGAGTATCTGTTGCTTAGCTACACGTTTTTAAATTTTAAATTTAGACCAGCTGGACCGTAAATATTTATATAAATAAAATCAATAACATTCAAGGTATGGCTAGACGTAACAAAGTAGTAACAAATCCATTTTTTCTGGCTTCAAGGAAACCTGAAACTCAGTTAAAATTCGGGTGTAGAAAAGTTAGAACCATCGCAATACCTTCTCGCTCTGAATTAGGGTATAGATAGAGCTAAACAAAGTAAAAAACGTGAACAAACAATAGATTGGTTTTAATGAAAAATGTCAGTTTGTGGTAACGTGAATTTGGACAGACACATGTTGTAAATGAACACCATATGTCAATGAGAACGACAGCTAAACCAAATCAGTTTAAATAAATTTCGGTAAATTGAACCAACTTTATCACGAACACAGTTTTCATATCAAATATAATAATAACAAAATTTTATTTTTTATGAATACTGTGATGTATATTCCAAGGATTTTCGGGATCTGGTTATTAATAAATAACAAATTTTCCTTTTAAATTTTTTACGAATATTTATTTATGAAATAGTTATTTAAATTAATAAGTAATACGATTAAGTGTATTTATTATAGTTTTTTATTTTATATATTTAAATTTAATTGTCTGCAAAAGTAGAACAAAATGCTTGAAATAAAAGCTGTAGAATTTTTTTATTTTCCGTAACTTTAATTGGATACATTTGTCCTAAAATGCATATTAAAGCCATAATATTAAAAAAAATCTCATTTTTTATCGGTTTTGATGAAAAATATACCCTTGAAATAAAATTTGTAGGTTTTTAAATGCTCTACAAATGTTATTATTTATACACACTTGCCCTAAAATGCATAAAGGTCGCAATCTTAAAATAAAATTCCTACGAGAGCACAGGCCCCTAAGAATTTCAGCAGATTTTATCGTGTACAGCATTAAATATGTAGTAAATGAAGCGATTTTGAAAACAATTTGTAGTAGCCGTTCTTGAGAAAATCGTTAGAAGGTGAAAAACTACACAAATAAACTACTACTTACGGTTGATCAAATTTGATAAAAATATTCGTGTTGGGTTATGTAGTGGTATCTAACTCAAGTTTTAACTTAGTACGCTATACCGTTTTAAAAATATTTTGTTCACACACACAGACCAACCGCTAAAAACTTGTTTTTTGGGTTCGAAAAAGTGTTACATCCGGTGAAAACTCGATTTTGAAAAATCAAAATGCAAAAAATTGTTTCCTTCCCTATGTAGGTATTCATATAGGGCAAAATAAAATAAAAAGAAGTGTTAAATTTGATTGATATCAGGTATGCAAACACTTGGATGTGTTTTTATTTTTAACACCAAACTGGACTTCATTAAGAATATTATGCTGATCAGAAGTTAAAAACCTGTTATCTAGGCGCATTTAAGTTTTATACAAAGTCCTATTTCTGTTTTCATAGAATAACAATCTACTTCTTGAATTAAACAAAGGTACATAAAAATTAATCATCCGCATCAATAACAAATCAACTAATAGTCAAAGTAATAATAACTAAAATATTAATATTATTAATATAAAATTATTAATATTACTTAATAAAAACAAAGTTTTAACCCTTTCAGTACCAACGGAAAAGTCCGGAAAAAGGACGTCTATACAGGGTGATTCATGAAGTTCTCCCCCCACTTCTACAGCACATTGTACTAGTAAAAATAATGAAAAAATGTTATATAAACATAGGTCCGAAAACGCTTCGTTAGCGAGTTACAGCTAGCGAAAGTTTCGCCTGGATTTCAGTTCACCAGGTGAAATGAGGTCTTCCTGGAATTGTGGTAAGGTAGATTAAGGGGCGAATTCAATCATTTCTTATGGTTTTTGATCTGATAAATTGAATAAAACAGGTCCCAGAACTGTAAGTTAAATAGTTTTTGAGAAAACCAGTGTCAAATGCAAAAAATGGAGTGAAAATCACATTTTTTCATCTTTGGGCAAGGATAACTGTGTTATTTCACCAAGAAACAGTTAAAATTTTTCAATAAAAAATGTAGAAAATTTTATTCTGAACAAACCGCTGTAAATAAAGTACACAGAAAGCGAATAGATGTTTGATTAAATGAGTTTTTATTCATAAGAGTACAAAGTAAAATTAACCGGAAAAACTAAAATGAAAAAATGTGTTTTTTTCACTCCATTTTTTTGCATTTGACACTGGTTTTCTCAAAAACTATTCGCTTTCTGTGTACTTTATTTACACCGGTTTGTTCAGAATAAAATTTTCTACATTTTTTATTGAAAATTTTTAACTGTTTCTTGGTGAAATAACAAAGTTATTCTTGCCCAAAGATGAAAAAATGTGATTTTCACTCCATTTTTTGCATTTGACACTGGTTTTCTCAAAAACTATTTAACTTACAGTTCTGGGACCTGTTTTATTCAATTTATCAGATCAAAAACCATAAGAAATGATTGAATTCGCCCCTTAATCTACCTTACCACAATTCCAGGAAGACCTCATTTCACCTGGTGAACTGAAATCCAGGCGAAACTTTCGCTAGCTGTAACTCGCTAACGAAGCGTTTTCGGACCTATGTTTATATAACATTTTTTCATTATTTTTACTAGTACAATGTGCTGTAGAAGTGGGGGGAGAACTTCATGAATCACCCTATTTTACTTAGTGACAACATCCGGTTTACCGTACACCCGTAGGTTATGCATAAATTCCCAACGTTCGGATAACCGAACACTTACAAAAAAAACTTTTAAACAAAAATTAATGGAATAATATATTTTGAAACCACCTCCGTGGCGTAGTCAAAGCGAAAGGTTCCGGGTTCGATTCCCGGCTAGGGTCCGGGAAATTTTAACACGTTAAAACCACCCTTAAGGTACCAAACCAACAGTAGTTGCTAATAGCCAAGCTGCCGATGCGACTGTAAATGAACTAAAAAACCATTTTGAATAGTTTTAGCGTTAGAACGATTTTTTTTTATGAACATAATAGAAATTATTTTTTAACTGGAAATTTAATTTTTCTGTAACGTTGAAATTTTGGTTGGCAATGGCAGGCCTACCCCTGCAAGTTTTTGAAATAAAGTGTGGCACTTTTTGTACACCCTTATTCAAATTAAATGGCTTTGAATCAAACTTTTAGATAAATTTCGACACTGAAAGGGTTAAGACAACCAAAACTTAACTAAAAATCTGGTGTGAAACACTCACACAACTTTCTCTTGCCAATGCAAATAATTAACAATAAACCAAACATTAGTAATAAAACATTAGAAATAAACATAACCTAATTTTAATCATGAGTGAAAGACGCAAAATGAAAATCAACCTCAGTTTGGCTTAGAAATACGGAAAATCACTCTTTCTCTCTAAACTAGGCTCTGTAGAGAAAAATGCTTTAAATAAAAGTTGTAGATCTTTTAATTTTCTATAAATTTAATTATATACGCTTTTGTCGTAAAATGCATACTAAGGCCGAAATGTTAAAAAAATTGTTTTTTCTCACGTTTTCGTGAGAAAAAAACTGAAAATCGCAAATTACCGCTAAACTAAGCGTTATACAAAAAAATGTTTGAAATAAAAGTTGTAGATTTTTAAATTTTCTACAACTTTTATTATATAACGTTTTGCGATAAAATGCATATTAAAGCCGCAATCTTAAAAAGAAAATATTTTTACGTAAAAACAGCCTCACGCAGAATTTCAGCAAACATGGCGCCTACCCTATCTTGTAGAGAATAAAAAATTGAGTAAACCAAGCGATTTTAAAAAAAATCGTAGGACCAGTTTTTGAGAAAATCGCAAAAAAGTGAAAAATTATACGAATAAACTACTACTTCCGGTTGACCAATTTTGATGAAAATGTTCGTGTCGGGTTCGGTAGTGGTATGTAACTTAAGTTTCAAGTTTCAAGTTCGTACGATGTTCCGTTCTTGAGATATTCTGTTCACACACAGACACACACACAGACCAATCGCTAAAAACATGTTTTTTTTGCGTTCAGGGGGTCTGAAAACGTATAGATCCGGTGAAAACTCGATTTCGAAAAATCGACATGAAAACAATACTTTCCTTCCTATATATTCATATAGGCAAGAGAAAGTAAAAATCTGTTGTGAAACACTCACACAACTTTCTCTTGCCAATGCAAATAATTAACAAGAAACCTAACATTGGTAATATAACATTACAAATAAACAAAAAAACTAACCTCAATAAACATAACCTAGTTTTAATCATGAGTGAAAGACGCAAAATGAAAATCAACCTCAGTTTGGCTTAAAAATACGGAAAATCACTCGTTCACGCAAAATTCGGCTTTGTAGAGAAAAATGTTTCGAATAAAAGTTGTAGATCTTTCAATTTCCTATAAATTTTATTACATACACTTCTGTCGTAAAATGCATACTAAGGCCGAAATCTTAAAAAATCGATTTTCACATGTTTTCGTGAGAAAAAAAACATAAAATCGCTAATTACTGCTAAACTAAGCGTTATACAATAAATGTTAGAAAGAAAAGTTGTAGGACGTTAAATTCTCTACAACTTTTATTATATAAATGTTTGCCCTAAAATGCATACTAAAGCCGTAATCTTAAACAATTTTTTACGTGAAAACAGCCTCACTGAGAATTTCAGCACACATGACGCCTACCTTATCTTGTAGAGCATAAAATATTTAGTAAATAAGACGATTTTTAAAAAAATCGTAGGACCAGTTTTTGAGAAAATCGCAAAAAGTGAAAAATTACACGAATAAACTACTATTTCCGGTTGACCGATTTTGATGAAAATGTTTGTGTCGGGTCCGCTAGTGGTATGTAACTTAAGTTTCAAGTTTTAAGTTCGTACAATGTTCTGTTTTTGAGATATTTTGTACACACACACACACACACATACAGACCAATAGCTGAAAACATTTTTTTTGGGTTCAGGGGGTCTGAAAACGTGTAGATCCGGTGAAAACTCGATTTCGAAAAATCGATAGGAAAATAATACTTTCCTTCCTATATATTCATATAGGCAAGAGAAAGTAAAAATTTGTGCGTAATTAATGATAAGGGATGATATAGAGATTAAAAAATGCCAGACTCGACCTGGGATCAACCTCGGATTTTCGGCATAGAAGCCAGTTGGGATGGATACTGCACCACGTAACAGCCAAAAGAAATACAATAAATATTGTATTACACTATTTGCCCGTCACAGAGAATTTACTTCTATACGCAACGCACAAACCGGTGTTTATCAACTCTGACAAAAGGGTTGGGGTTATTAATATTAAAACCATAGAATTTACTTGATAAATAGGATACACAATTAAAATAATTATAAAGAAATAACAATATATAATGAAAGCTAATGGATATATGTGTGCGAGATAAATATGCTCGCAGATAGGTAGATAGGGCCTATATGCAATTTGTTAAATATGAAGTGGAAAATATTAGTAATAGTTATAGAAGTAAGACACAATACACAATGCTACATTAAAATGAAATGAAAGTGAATTAAAATTAGTAAATTAAACGAGAATTTAACTTTGCAGAATTATATTTAAAAGCTGGTAGAAACGATTTAATATCATTCTCAACTCATTTAATTAAATTAGCTTCTTCACGGATGACATGGCAAGTTTCCACTGCTCCAGACCAGTGTGTCGAGCCGAATATTTGGGTGGGTTCACATTGCAACTCTTCTCGTATACATTAAAGCGTTTTATACAAGGATGAACGAGAGAGAAATGAAACGGGTATGTAAATGTCTTGCTGGCAAACTTTGTCGTCATATCACATGAACCAAACTTAACACTTTACAAAGAAAATCCGGGTGACAACCGTTTGTTATCGACTGTTAAGAATTATGAGAGAAAATATTTTAACTTTAGCGTAACTTGCTTTTATTCTTTGACAATTAGATGAAATATAAACTGTTTTATATTATTTTTAGTACTATTTTCTAATATAAATACTCTAAGGAACAAAAAAGGGCAGTACTCCATGGCATGTAGCTTGGCAGCTTCATTAAGAACAGTTAACCAGAACCTTACACGAAGAAATCTAATGTACGACGCGCTCCGACAACATTTGGTAATGTAATGTAAACCTCATACAGAATAATAATAATTAGTCACTTGTCGCTTTGGCAGATATTTTGACATGATATATTATTTTGGCAGATTTTTTGACATGATATATTTTTTTGGCAGATATTTTGACATGATATATTATTTTGGCAGATATTTCTGCATGTGTACATGCAGAAAATTTAAAACCAACCAACCAAGTACCAACCTATTTGCTGGTTTCAGTACATAACAGAAGCGACCATGTCTGGGTTCTAGCGATTTACTTGAAATATTTGAAAAGAGTTTTCAATATGCCTAATTCCCTTTTGCCAAATAAGCTAAGTTGGTAATAATAATGTTTATAATAATAATAATACGTACTATATTTCCAAAATCATACAATACAGAGAATTTCATAAAGTTCTTCGGGGTTACGAAAATTCAATACAAAAAAAAAAACTATTTCACTTACCTAAATAAAATTTGTACGGGCCGATGCAAGGACTCAAACAGTTATTTTTACTTTCTCTTGCCTATATGAATAGGCTTACATAGGAAGGAAAGGTATGTTTCCATGTCGATTTTTCGAAATCGAGTTTTCACCGGATCTACACGTTTTCAGACCCCCTGAACACATATAACATGATTTTAGCGATTGGTATGTGTGTGTGCGTGCGCGCGCGTGTGTGTGGTTGTGTGTTTATACAAAATATCTCAAGAACTGACCATCGTACGAACTTGAAACTTGAAACTTAAGTTACATACCACTACCGGACCCGACACGAACATTACAATCAAAATCGGTCAACCGGAAGTAGTAGTTTATTCGTGTAATTTTTCACTTTTTTTCGATTTTCTCAAAAACTGGTCCTACAATTTTTTGAAAAATCGCCTGGTTTATTCAATTGTTTGTTCTCTACAAGATAGGGTAGGCGCCATGTTTGCTGAAATTCTCGGTCAGACTGTTTTCACGTAAAGAAATTGTTTTTTCAAGATTACGGCTTTAATATGCATTTTAGCGCAAAAGCGTATTAATAAGAAATGTAGAGAATTTAAAATCCTACAACTTTAATATGAAACAGTTTTTTGTATAACGCTTAGTTTAGCGGTAATTAGCGATTTTCTGGTTTTTCTCGCGAAAACGTGAGAAAAATAGATTTTTTTATAGATTTCGGCCTTAGTATGCATTTTACGACAAAAGTGTATATAATTAAATTTATAGAAAATTAAACGATCTGCAACTTTTATTTAGAAAATTTTTCTCTACAGTGAGTAGTTTAGTGTGAAAGAGTGATTTTCCGTATTTTTAAGCCAAACTGAGGTTGATTTTCATTTTGCGTCTTTCATTCATGATTAAAATTAGGTTTTGTTTATTGAGGTTAGTTTTTTGTTTATTTCTAATGTTATATATTACTATTGTTAGGTTTATTGTTAATTATTTGCATTGGCAAGAGAAAGTTGTGCGAGTGTTTCACACCAGATTTTTAAATATCTATATATGTTCAATGTGTGCTCCTTTGATGACACGGCAGACATCAACATGAAAGTCTAGCTCTTGCTAAACACGTTCTAACATGTCCCTTTCGATAGAGTTGATTGCATTGATTATGCAATCCTTCAGCTTAGCGATATCGTACGGCATTGGTGAGATGAACACTTTGTCTCTCACATAACCCCAGAGAAAGAAGTCAGTCACATGGCGTAAGGTCTGGTGATCTTGGTGGCCACAGAATAATGTGTTAATCTTCTTCATACGCGCGTCCTATCCAGCGCCGATGTGTTTTATCTCCATCAGAGAGATACTGCAGTAATTGAAGATGGTACGGTTTTAATAATAAACGTTTATAGAGAACTCTCCACGCTGTTGCTTTAGGGATTCTTAACTCTCTGCCTGCAGACGCAATCCATTTTGACGGACTGCGAATAGAACTTGCACGCATACATTTAACATTGGCATCTGAGGTTGATGGACGACCAGTTCATTTCCGCTTGCACAAGCAACCGGTTTCACTGAATTATTTATACTATGCACGAATTGAATTGTCACTTGGTGGGTTCTTATTAAATTTCAACCGAAACGCATGTTGCACAGTAATTACTGACTTTGACACGTGAAATTCTAACACACAAAACGACTTCTTGCTTCCTGGGGCAGCCATTTTCTCTACTTTGTACGCCTAGCGGGCAAACGGTTAACTAACTGCCCAGAATATGAGGAAAAACAATTTGAAGTGCTCTTTCTTACAGTACTTGTTTCATTCTTATAAGTGAAATACTATTTTGGACTGAATTTTCGTCACTCCGAAGTACATTATGAAACGCCCTGTATTTATCTTAATATATTATATTAATTTTTAGAAACAAAAATTCATTTATATTACCACATACATTCCAATAAATGAGGCGGTGAAAATTAACATATCCAACTATGATTGAAAACCCATGTGCCAAGATATGTAAAAAATTCATTATTTCACTAAATTTTTCTAACTTTTTACCATAAAAAATTATGATAAGTGAGGTCACAGTTAACTACGTTTTACCTAGCTTCACTTCCGTGTTGTTCCTTTTGACATTAATTATCCAATGCTGTATTTCATTCCGTTGAGTTAAAAATATTTTAAAATTAAGTACAAAGGTTTTAAAATTTTGGGACCAAGCGAGAAAAGTGTCGCTCATACTGTTCATACTGTTGTGGAAGAAGTAGTTTTTTGTTTATTTTGTTTCTTGTACCGTACTTCGGAGATTTATTTTGGACGTTCAATATTTACTTTTACTCAAAATTTCTCTTACAAAGAGTTACTTGACATTCATCATTTAAAATTGAAAGTTAATTTGAAAGGTAATTTATACTTAACACATTCAGTGCTAGAGAGACTCGACTAGCGGGTCATGGGAAGGTGTTACCGCCATGCTGCCGACTGACCTAGCGGGTTCTGTTTTGTTATCATTTTAACAAATTCTGGAGGGACACCGCCTGTCAGATATCAGTTCGTTGCTATTATATAGCCCTCAGAAAGGTTTTTACTTTCTCTTGCCTATATGAATATATAGGAAAAAAAGTATTGTTTTCATGTCGATTTTTCGAAATCGAGTTTTCACCGGATCTATACGTTTTCAGACCCCCTGAACCCAAAAAACATGTTTTTAGCGATTGGTCTGTGTGTGTGTGTGTGTGTGTGTGTGTGTGTGTGTGTGTGTACAAAATATCTCAAGAACGGAACATCGTACGAACTTCAAACTTGAAACTTAAGTTACATACCACTACCGGACACGACACGAACATTTTCATCAAAATCGGTCAACCGGAAGTAGTAGTTTATTCGTGTAATTTTTCACTTTTTTGCGATTTTCTCAAAAACTGGTCCAACGATTTATTTTAAAATCGCCTCATTTACTCAATTTTTTATACTATAAAAGATAGGATAGGCGCCATGTTTGCTGAATATCTTGGTGAGGGTGTTTTTAAGTAAAAATGTGTTTTTTTAAGATTACGGCTTTAATATTAATTTTAGAGCAAAAATGTACATAATAAAAGTTGTAGAGAATTTAAAACCCTACAACTTTTATTTTAAACATTTTTTTGTATAACGCTTAGTTTAGCGGTAATTAGCGATTTTCTGTTTTTTTCTCACGAAAACGTGTGAAAAATCGATTTTTTTAAGATTTAGGCCTTAGTATGCACTTTACGACAAAAGTGTATATAATAAAATTTGTAGAAAATTAAGAGATCTACAACTTTTATTTAGAGAATTTTTCTCTACAGAGTCTAGTTTAGCGTGAAAGTGTGATTTTCCGTTATTTTTTAAGCCAAACTGAGTACGATTTTCATTTTGCGTCATTCACTCATAATTAAAATAAGGTTATGTTTTTGAGGTTAGTTTTTGTTTATTTCTAATATTTTATTAATAATGTTAGGTTTATTATTAATTATTTGCATTGGCAAGAGAAAGTTGTGTGAGTGTTTCACACCAGATTTTTTCTTTGTAACCGTTCAGTTCGTTTTTAAATTTTCGTCATACGATCTTCTACCCTCGTATAGTAAGAAGGCTATACACGTTCAGTATTTTTTACGGGTTTTCAGTTGAAACCGTGGATTTAGTACCTTTGCAAATATCAATTCAAAATAGCTTACACTTTAAGTTTTACTTTAAAAGTATATTATTTGTAGTTTAAATTATGTAAGAAATTATGTGAAAATCGTTACGGTAAATGGAAAAATTCAAACAAGAAATACATTATTGTAACAGGAGAAAATCAACTTAAAAAGAACATTGAATTGTTTTTTTAAGTTATTAGCAAACATAATTCCATGTATAGGTCGCAAATAAAATAAATCTATAAAAACGTTGGTAAAAAAATCTGGTGTGAAACACTCACACAACTTTCTCTTGCCAATGCAAATAATTAACAATAAAGCTAACATTATTAATAAAACATTAGAAATAAACCAAAAACTAACTTTAATAACATAACCTAATTTTAATCGTGAGTGAAAGACGCAGAATGAAAATCAAGCTCAGTTTGACTTAAAAATACGGAAAATCACTCTTTCATGCTAAACTAGGCTCTGCAGAGAAAAATGCAATAAATAAAAGTTTTATATCTTTTAATTTTCTATAAATTTAATTATGTACACTTTTGTCGTAAAATGCATACTAAGGCCTAAATCTTAAAAAAAACAATTTTTCACACGTTTTCGTGAGAAAAAAAACAGAAATTCGCTATTTACCGCTAAACTAAGCGTTATACAAAAAAATTTTTGAAATAAAAGTTGTAGAATTATAAATTCTCTACATTTTTTATTATATACATTTTCGCGCTATTATATATATTAAAGCCGTAATCTTAAAAAAAATACTTTTTTTACGTAAAAACACCCTCACTAAGAATTTCAGCAAACATGGCGCCTACCCTATCTTGTAGAGAATAAAAAATTAAGTAAATGAGGCGAATTTTAAAAAAATCGTAAGACCAGTTTTTGAGAAAATCGCAAAAAAGTGAAAAATTACACGAATAAACTACTACTTCCGGTTGACCGATTTTGATGAAAATGTTCGTGTCGAGTCCGGTAGTGGTATGTAACTAAAGTTTCAAGTTTGAAGTTCGTACAATGTTCCGTTCTTGATATATTCTGTTCACACACACACACACACAGACCAATCGCTAAAAACATGTTTTTTGGGTTCATGGAGTCTGAAAACGTATAGATCCGGTGAAAACTCGATTTCGAAAAATCGACATGAAAACAATACTTTATATTCATATAGGCAAGAGAAAGTAATAAGTTGTAGGCTCCACATAAAACAAGCAGAGAACACGCTCCACGAGTAATTAGCCCGACGAGAGAGATACCTTATAATTTCTAAGCATTGAATGTGTTAAAACATTTAACATTAGTTTCTGTACTTCTACCAAGGGACCCAAATGGCAATACGAAGCATCACCCCAAACCCATAATCCCGCAAGTCAAGAGGGACTGCACTGTAGAAAAGTAAACAATATTCGGGATTTTAATGTCAAGGGCACTTATAAGTAATAAAAATCTGGTGTGAAACACTCACACGACTTTCTCTTGCCAGTGCAAATAATTAACAATAAACCTAACATTAGTAATAAAACATTAGAAATAAACATAAAACTAACCTCAAAAACATAGCCTAATTTTAATCATGAGTGAAAGACGCAAAATGAAAATCGAACTGTTTGGCTTAAAAATACGGAAA
Organism: Catonia carolina; assembly: GCA_035578175.1. Classification (NCBI taxonomy): domain Eukaryota; kingdom Metazoa; phylum Arthropoda; class Insecta; order Hemiptera; family Achilidae; genus Catonia; species Catonia carolina. The sequence goes on from JAQMRL010000007.1 coordinate 59,962,237, forward strand.
ATCACTCTTTCACGCTCAACTAGGCTCTGTGGAGAAAAATGCTTTAAATAAAAGTTGTAGGTCGTTTAATTTTCTATAAATCTTATTATATACACTTTTGTCGTAAAATGCATTCTAAGGCCGAAATCTTTAAAAAATCGAATTTTCACACGTTTTCGTGAGAAAAAAACAGAAAATTGCTAATTACCGCTAAACTAAGCGTTATACAAAAAAGTGTTTGAAATAAAGGTTGTAGAATTTTACATTCTCTACAACTTTTATTATATAACGTTTTGCGCTAAAATGTATATTAAAGCCGCAATCTTAAAAAGAAAATGTTTTTACGTAAAAACAGCCTCACGCAGAATTTCAGCAAACATGGCGCCTACCCTATCTTGTACAGCATAAAAAATGTAGTAAACCAGGCGATTTTTAAAAAAATCGTAGGTCCAGTTTTTGAGAAAATTGCAAAAAAGTGAAAAATTATACGAATAAACTACTACTTCCGGTTGACTGATTTTGATGAAAATGTTCTTGTCGGGTCTGGTAGTGGTATTTAACCTAAGTTTCAAGTTTCAAGTTCGTACGATGTTCCGCTTTTGAGATATTCTGTTCACACACACACACACCCACACACGCGCGCGCGCGCGCGCGCACACACTCACACACAGACACACACACAAGCCAATCGCTAAAAACATGTTTTTTGGGTTCAGGGGGCCTGAAAACGTATAGATCCGGTGAAAACTCGATTTCGAAAAAATGACATGAAAACAATACTTTCCTTCCTATATATTCATATAGGCAAGAGAAAGTAAAAAGAAAGGTTGGCTGGCGTAATAAATGTAATAAATGGATGAATTTACCCAAAACATATGACATATTAGTTTAATATTGAAGATAGACACACTTTCGACTCCTTATTTTCGTCAATTTTGAGAAACAAACGAGTGGATAAAAAACGGTTATGGTGGAAAAGAGCGGAAACTATATGTTATCTATTTTCCCCAGGAGACACACTTTTAAATATGATTCTGTGTTTTCTGCCCATAACAGACAGGTGGAGTGTCAAATTATTTACACTCAGTCTGTTCGTTGCAGGGCTTAAATAAATAGTTCTGTTTCTTATCACATGGTCAGCCAATTTAATGACTGGACCATTTAAGAACAGAAGAGGTAGAGGTGTAAAAGACACTAATCAGAGTTATTTCCTCTGAAAGTAATGAATTTCATTATACAGCCAGACCCTGTGGTGAATGAAGGGAAGGTGTCATTTGTAGAGTGGAAAATATGTGCTTTTCAGAGGGCCCGGCATACTGATAAGCATACTTTTCCACTCAGTGAGGAAGGCAATTGTAAACCACCTCACTCCTCGTTTTACTTAGTAAACCTCTGGAGGTTCAAACCAGCTTTTTGGCTGATGACCTAAACAACAACATGTGTGTTTTAGAGGGAGACTATATAGCATTCAGATGAACTGCAGTCCCCTAGCCGTGGGAGTGAGAGAATGCATAACGTTCTCACTCGCAAAAGCCATACGCGCCGTTCCATTAACATTGTCTTTAATTTTACTCATTGTTGTGAGCAAGCGTTTATGCACGCAGTAAACTAACAAGCAAAATAACGATGGTAGTATGTTTTCAGATTTGGATTATTAGGGTAAAAACCTTTGAGCGCATGCGTAGTTATGCCACATATCTCCCTCTCACTCGCTTCGCTATGGGACATTATTTCGTCTGATACCAATACTTTGTATACCGCCAATGTTAAATTTGCTCTTTTTTCCGTTAGGACCACTAGGGATCACGATACAATTTCAAATCATTTCGCTCTGTTCTTCCTCCGTTCAGCCCAAACTGCCTTCATTCCCTCGCTGAATCTCTTCTTCCTCTCCTGAAACCATGCTGTTCCAGTCCTCGGAGGTCTGTGTCCACCCTGGAACTCTTTGATGCTTCGTATTTGGCTTCTGTATTTGTTTCTATCTAAATTTGCTCATTATGGGTACATTTTTTCATAGGATTGGTAAAACATAGAGAAATGAAACTTTACACACTTATAGTTGTCGGGTTTCTTTAAGTACTGAGATTTTTTCAATTTAATCTGTCGGACCATAAAATTAAAAACAAAATAATGAATAACATAGTCTTTAAAATTTTTTTCTACGTTTTTCATATATCGCAAATTTTTGGACCATCTGAGGAAGTCATAAAAATGTCGGTATATACACATATACCGACATTTTTATGTGTACATATACATGTACAAGATATGTATAACTGGTGAAAATTTCAGCCTGGTAGGTTTAATAATTTTCAAGAAAAATGTTTCTAAATGTTAAAATTCTAAATTTACGGGAAAATGCAAAAATAAAAAACAAAATTTACACAAACCAGTAAATTTCCCATCAACAGTTGGTTTGAAAGCTGGACAAGCAGCTGAGAATGTTAAAAACAATAATGCAGATATTTTAAAAACCTAAAATTTCCTTTGCTCTAAAACGACTGGTATAAAAATATGAAAAATATTCGTTTATATTGACAAGATTTTCTTTTTTTTTTTGGTAAACCTGGTAAAATTTTAATTTTTTCATTAAAATAATTTTTGACTTAATTTAATGTTTTTTTCTGGTAAATCTAGGTCTGAACTATTGAAAAACACAAAAACCGAAAATCGAAATTTTCAGTCAAAACTATTAGCTTATACAGTCTCACCTTAATACCTATTATTTAGTAATTTTAGTTCAACCAGTCACGTATGTAAACCAAAATCTACCAATACTGCTCACAGTGCCGCACAAGTTGCTAGTTTTTATATATGAAGTCAATAATTTAGGAAATTTTAAGCTATTTCATGATAAACAAATGGAACTATTCCGGCATACATCTTCAGGAAAAAGGAAAACGTATAATAAAAACTTAAGTCAGTTCAGCAGACACACATATAACTTAAAAAAATTTACCTATACTGCTCACAGTGCCGCACAAGTTCTATATTCTAATTCTATATTCTAATCTTAAAAATTCCATTTTTTTAAGATTTTCATGAAAAAAACATAAAAACACTAATACCCCTAAACTAGGCGTTATGCAAAAATAGTTCGAAGTAAAAGTTGATTTTTAAATTGTCTACATCTTTTGTTACATAGGTACACTTTTGCGCTAAAATGCAAAATAAGGCCGCAATGTAAAAAACATTTTTTTTCTACGAAAGGACAGCCTCCTCAAGAATTTCAGCATACATGACCAACGTTATCATGTAGAACTTAAAAAATTTAATAAATAAGACGATTTTTAAAAAAAACGTTAAAAGCCGTTTTTGAGAAAATCGCATAAAGTGAAAAATGACACGAATGAACTACTACTTCCGGTTGACCGATTTTGATAAAAATGTTCCGTTTGGGTCGTCTAGTAGTATCTAACTTCAGTTTCAAGTTTCAACTTCATACCGTTCCGTTCTTGAGATTATTTGTTCACACACACACACACACATGTAGAATATTAAATTATCTGCAAATTTTATTATATAAATTTTTGCGCCAAAATGCATATTAAAGCCGCAACCTTAAAAAAACAACTGTTTTACGTGAAAACAGCCTCACCAAGAATTTCAGCAAACATGGCGTCTACCCGATCTTGTAGAGTATAAAAAAATTTAGTAAACCAGGCGATTTTAAAAAAAATCGTAGAACCAGTTTTGAGAAAATCGCAAAAAAGTGAAAACATACACGAATAAACTACTACTTCTGGTTGACCGATTATGATGAAAATGTTCGTGTCGGGTCCGGTAGTGGTATGTAACTTAAGTTTCAAGTTTCAAGTTCGTACGATGTTTCGTTCTTAAGATATTCTGTTCACACACACACGCACACACACACACACACACACACACACACACACACACACACACAAACACACACAGACCAATCGCTAAAACTTTCCTTCCTATTTATTAATATAGGCACGAGAAAGTAAAAATAACATGGGTTTCTCCCCGAAGAATATTTTATTAGGCGTATTTAGTGTATAAAATTATTGTAAGTAGGCCAACGCATAATATGTAAAAACTTCTCTCCGTTTTCATTACAATTTTAGTGAGAGACATGATCGTGCAGGTTTGTAACTCGTGATGCGCGCGCATTCAGACAAATGACAATCTGCAACGCAACAATCTATGCCTATCAATATCGTATTATTATCCTACAGTATAAATTCTACGCGGCGCGGGTGAGTTAGTTTATTTAGTACCGGTAAACTTTTGGTTATTTACCACTATGGTTTTTTTTTATTAAAGTGTTTTAGTGTGTTTATCGAACTGGAATTATGTCTTTCTTAAATAAACATTATTTGATTCTGAAAACAGGTTAGTTCTATATTTAAAAAATATATATTATAATTATTTTAATTGAAATATGTATTTTTTTCTAACCACCAGAATACGGTAACATAAAACACTTACCAATGTTTATAGCGCTTTCGTGTATCTTGTACACATCTTCAGTAAATTAAAATTTATTTTAAGTCAAAATTTAAAACTTTCTGCTCCTACCATGGTAGATAAGGAATACTTTTTGTTAAAATCTATACTGAGAATCGATTTTAGAAGTTTTATATTAAACTTATAAAATTTAAAAATCATCTTAGCCTGGTATGGCTTCATTATTATTTTATCAAACAACCTATGTAGGATTTTTAAACAGCCGTATTAATTAAAATTGAAATATATATTTTTTTCTAACCACCAGAATACGGTAACATAAAACACTTACCAATGTTTATAGCGCTTTCGTGTATCTTGTACACATCTCCAGTAAATTAAAATTTATTTTAAGTCAAAATTTAAAACTTCCTGCTCCTACCATGGTAGATAAGGAATAAAAATAATTATTATTTTAATGTAAGGCTTACTTTAGTGTTTTATTTATCTTGTTAAAATTTTGGGTCTTTTCTGTTATTCCCCTCCTCGGCATAATTTTTCACATTTTATGAATATTTCGTATGCAATCTTACAATAATTTTAACAAGAAAAATATTTTTAAAAAATCTGGTGTGAAACACTCACACGACTTTCACTTGCCAACTCAAATAATTAATAATAAACCTAACATAGGAATAAACAAAAAACTAACCCCAATAAACATAACCTTATTTTAATCATGAGTAAAAAACGCCAAATGAAAATCAACCTCAGTTTGGCTTTAAAATGAGGAAAATCACTCTTTCACGCTAAACTAGGCTCTGTAGACAAAAATTCTTTAAAAAAAGTCGTAGATCTTTTAATTTTCTATAAATTTTATTATATACATTTTTGTTGTAAAATGCATACTAATGCTGAATTCTTAAAAAATCGATTTTTCACACGTTTTCGTGAGAAAAAAACAGAAAATCGCTAATTACCGCTAAACTAAGCGTTATATAAAAAAATGTTTGAAATAAAAGTTGTAGGTATTTAAGTCCTCTACAACTTTTATAAACTTTGGCGGTAAAATGCATATTAAAGCCGTAATCTTAAAAAAACTATTTTTTACGTGAAAACAGCCTCACTAAGAATTTCCGCAACATGACGACTACCCTATTTTGTAGAGCATAAAAAATTAAGTAAATAAGATACACGCACACATACACACACACACATACAACCCCCCTCCCCCACACACACACCACACCAATCGCTAAAAACATGATATTTTGGGTTCAGGGGGTCTGAAAACGTGTAGATCCGGTGAAAACTCGATTTCGAAAAATCGAAATGAAAACAATACTTTCCTTCCTATATATTCTTGTAGGCAAGAGAAAGTGAAAATCCTACACCAATATTCCTAAAGTTAAGGTTATATGTAGGTACCTATATTGTCTGATACCTATATTTAATATAGGTATCAGACGAGCTAATGTCCCATAGACGAGCGAGTGAGAGGGAGATATGTGGCATAACTACGCATGCGCTCAAAGGTCTTTACCGTTGTAATACAAATCTGAAAACATACTACAGTCGTTATCTTGCTTGTTTTTACTGCATGCATAAACGCTTGTTCACAACAATGAGTAAAATTATACGACAATGTTATTGGAACGGCGCGTATGGCTTTTGCGAGTGAGAGCGTTATCCATTCTCTCACTCCCACGGCTAGGGGACATTAGTTCATCTGAATATTATAAATTGCTTTATCTCTATATTCTTTACTGTTTCTAATAATGAAATATACATTCATTGAGTACATACATCATTAAATAAATTAATTTAACATAATTAAATAAAATATTATTAAATAATGAAATACTTTTTATTAAATAGTTTAAGGTTAACTTGAAAAAGGAAAACAACTTTAACGCTTACTTGAAAAATATTTATTTATGATTTTTACTTTCTCTTGCCTATATGAATATATAGGAAGGAAAGTATTGTTTTCATGTCGATTTTTCGAAATCGAGTTTTCACCGGATCTATACGTTTTCAGACCCCCTGAACCCAAAAAACATGTTTTTAGCGATTGGTCTGTGTGTGTGTCTGTGTGTATGTGTGTGCGTGCGTGCGTGTGCGTGTGTGTGTGTGTGTGTGTGTGTGTGTGTGTGTGTGTGTGTGTGTGTGTGTGTGTGTGTGTGTGTGTGTGTGTGTGTGTATGTGTGTGTGTGTGTGTGAACAGAATATCTCAAGAACGGAAAATCGTACGAACTTGAAACTTGAAACTTAAGTTACATACCACTACCGGACGCGACACGAACATTTTCATCAAAATCGGTCAACCGGAAGTAGTAGTTTATTCGTATAATTTTTCAGTTTATTGCGATTTTCTCAAAAACTGGTCCTACGATTTTTTTTAAAATCGCCTATTTTACTCAATTTTTTATTCTCTACAAGATAGGGTAGGCGCCATGTTTGCTGAAATTCTCGGTGAGGCTGTTTTCACGTAAAAACGTTGTTTTTTTAAGATTACGGCTTTAATTTAAATTTTAGCGCAAACACTTATATAATAAAAGTTGTAGAGAATTTAAAAACCTACAACTTCTGTTTCAAACATTTTTTTGTATGATGCTTAGTTTAGCAGTAATTAGCGATTTTCTGATTTTTTCTCACGAAAACGTGTGAAAAATCGATTTTTTTAAGATTTTGGCCTTAGTATGCATTTTACGACAAAAGTGTATATAACCAAATTTATAGGAAATTTAAAGCTCTACAACTTTTAATAAATGTATTTTTCTCTACAGAGCCTAGTTTAGCGTGAAATAGTGATTTTCCGTATTTTTAAGCCAGACTGAGGTTGATTTTCATTTTGAGTGTTTCACTCATGATTAAAATAAGGTTATGTTTATTGAGGTTAGTTTTTTGTTTATTTCTAATATTTTATTACTAATGTTAAATTATATTGTAAATTATTTGCATTGGCAAGAGAAAGTTGTGTGAGTGTTTCACACCAGATTTTATTAAATATTTTTCCATTTTTATTCTTAAAAATACTGTAAGAATACCTGCATACGAAATATTCACAAAATGTGAAAAATTATTTGTGGGGGGGGGGAATAACAGATATTAACAAAATTTGAATAATTATGCTGGGAGGGATAACAGAAAAGACCCAAAATTGTTATATGCCGCAGGTAATTAATTACAAAAGGATAATAATAAGAAAAACATTAGGTAAGCCTAGACTATATATACAAGTAGAAATTTGTTTGATGAACTTGACGTGGTTACTCTCAGACCGTTATATATATATATATATATATATATATATATATATATATAAAACAAATCTGGTGTGAAACACTCACACAACTTTCTCTTGCCAATGCAAATAATTAATAATAAACCTAACATTATTAATAAAATATTAGAAATAAACAAAAACTAACCTCAAAAACATAACCTTATTTTAATCATGAGTGAATGACGCAAAATTACAATCGAACTCAGTTTGGCTTAAAAATACGGAAAATCACGCTTTCACGCTAAACTAGGCTCTGTAGAGAAAAATGCTCTAAACAAAAGTTGTAGATCTTTTAATTTTCTATAAATTTAATTATATACACTTTTGTCGTAAAATGCATACTAAGAACGAAATGTTTAAAAAATCGATTTTTCTCACGTTTTCGTGAGAAAAAAAACAGAAATTCGCTAATTACCGCTAAACTAAGCGTTATACAAAAAATTGTGTGAAATAAAAGTTGTAGAAATTTACATTCTCTACAACTTTTATTATATAACGTTTTGCGCTAAAATGCATATTAAAGCCGCAATCTTAAAAAGAAAATGTTTTTACGTAAAAACAGCCTCAAGCAGAATTTCAGCAAACATGGCGCCTACCCTATATTGTAGAGCATAAAAAATGTAGTAAACCAGGCGATTTTAAAAAAAATCGTAGGACTAGTTTTTGAGAAAATCGCAAAAAAGTGAAAAATTATACGAATAAACTACTACTTCCGGTTGACCGATTTTGATGAAAATGTTCGTGTCGGGTGCGGTAGTGATATGTAACTTAAGTTTCAAGTTTCAAGTTCGTACGATGTTCCGTTCTTGAGATATTCTGTTCACACACACACACACACACACACAGACACAGACACAGACACACACACAGACAAATCGCTAAAAACATGTTTTTTGGGTTCAGGGGGTCTGAAAACGTATAGATCCGGTGAAAACTCGATTTCGAAAAATCGACATGAAAACAATACTTTCCTTCCTATATGTTCATATATGCAAGAGAAAGTAAAAAACAAATCTGGTGTGAAACACTCACATGACTTTCTCTTGCCAATGCAAATAATGAACAATATAACCTAAGTAATAAAACATTTAGAAAGAAACAAAAAACTCACCTCAAATAAACCTAACTTTATTTTAATCATGATTGAAAAACGCAAAATGAAAATCAACTTCAGATTGGCAAAAATACAGAAAAATCACTCTTTCACGCTAAACTAGGCTGTGAAAAATGCTCTAAATAAAAATTGCAGATCTTTTAATTAACTATAAATTTTATTACGAGTAGGCTATACACTTTTGTCGTAAAATGCTAAAATCTTGAAAAAATCGACTTTTTACAGGTTTTCGTGTAAAAAAACAGAAACTCGCTAATTACCGCTAAACTAAGCGTTATACAAAAAATTATTGATATTACCGTTGTAGGATTTTAAATTTTCTACAACTTTTATTACATACATTTTTGTGCTAAAATGCATATTAAAGCAGCAATCTTAAAAAAACAATTTTTTTACGTGAAAACACCCTTTCCAAGAATTTCAGCAGACATGACGACCCTACCTTGTTGAGAATCAATTGATTGATGTGATTTAGTAAACGAGGTGATTTTTAAAAAAATCGTAGGACCAGTTTTGATAAAATCGCAAAAAAGTGAAAAATTACATGAATAAACTATACTACTTTCGGTTGACCGATTTTGATGAAAATGTTCGTGTCGGGTCCGGTAGTAGGTCTAACTTAAGTTTCAAGTTTCAAGTTCGTACGAGGTTACGTTATTGAGATATTCTATACACACGCATGCGCGCGCGCGCACACACACACACACACACACAGACCAATCGCTAAAAACATGTTTTATGTGTTCAGGGGGTTTGAAAACGTGTAGATTCGTGAAAACTCGATTTCGAAAAATTAACATGAAAACGATACTTTCCTTCCTATATATTCATACAAGCAAGAGAAAGTAAAAATATAGATCTGTAATGTTTTAAAAATTTCATTGTAAAATAGATCAAAAAGGCTAAGAGGATCAAAGATATCAAATACAAGAAAGCACAGACAAGCATGATCAGATAAAAACTTAAAACATGTGATTAATTCCAACAGAAAATAACTAAAACAAAATGGACACAAGAAAACCGAGAAAAACACTCAAGCATTTCGAAGAAATAATAAAAACAGAAGAAAAGAGTTGTCAAAAAGTGAAATTATTCATGAGAGTACTTCAAAGACAGATGTCGATTCAAAAACAGCAAATAAAAAATATTTGAATATATCTTTATCTGAACTGAATTCTCATTTATCATTAAGAAACCATTAACTTTTGAATGTAAGAAAAGTTTTCATTAATAAATAATTAGATACAGGAAATACACACAGACTCAGGAGATCAGATGGTATTTTAACATATATGCCATCGTGAAGTCGCTTTTAGCTAATGGGGTGGAATTGCTCATTGCTTTATTGAACCATTGATGAGAACACAATAAGAATTTTGAAGATGATATCTAGAGTCTGTCTACGCTAAGAGTACTCCAACGTAGGCAACCAGCAACACAAGTGAGCATGCGCATAAATTAAAAATACGCACAGCATGATCAAAGGCAAAATTCCATACAAAACTACCTAATTCGCTCTAAGCTTAATATTATAATGAAAACACGTTCAATTCATCTGTTAAAAAATATTTTATAAATCGAACATTAGTTTACCATTGATAACTAAGACTTTTACTATGATTACTCCTCTTTCATTGTTATTTTTCGTTACATTATTTACTATTATTACATTATTAGGTATTTATGATTAGTAGGTTTTTAATAAAGACTCAGTTTTATTTTCGGTCTGAAGTAGTAATATAAGACTAATGAGCTTGAATTATAACAGGAGAGTAAACAATTCGAGTGATTCGTTGTTTATCAATTCAAATTGTTTACTTCATATCATTAAAATTAATGTCTGTGACTAGTTTAATACAACTGTTTGCACTTGCCCGTGTTGAACTCATTTTTTGTTACATTAGTTATCTTTTGGTATTGTATCGGTTCGTTTCGATTTTTTTCGTAGACTGAAGTTGAAAAGTTTTGTAAGCTGTGTTTTGTTAACATGCGTGATAGTGAATGACTTGAGTTTTGAAACATACAAGCGGCAACCATTAAAAAGTAGAAATTTTTTTTTTTGTAAAATGTAATGGTTAAAATAAATTAATTAAGGAGTCTCTTTATGAAACTACAATAATTACAAGTAATCTGAACGGTATAATTGAAAACGCTTTATAAGATTATGTTTATTTTAGCTAGATGTAGATTGTAGATTTTTACTTTCTCTTGCCTATATGAATATATAGGAAGGAAAGTATTGTTTTCATGTCGATTTTTCGAAATCGAGTTTTCACCGGATCTATACGTTTTCAGACCCCCTGAACCCAAAAAACATGTTTTTAGCGATTGGTCTGTGTGTGTGTCTGTGTGTGTGTGTGTGTGTCTGTGTGTGACCAGAATATCTCAAGAACGGAACATCGTACGAACTTGAAACTTGAAACTTAAGTTACATACCACTACCGGACGCGACACGAACATTTTCATCAAAATCGGTCAACCGGAAGTAGTAGTTTATTCGTATAATTTTTCAGTTTTTTGCGATTTTCTCAAAAACTGGTCCTACGATTTTTTTTAAAATCGCCTATTTTACTCAATTTTTTATTCTCTACAAGATAGGGTAGGCGTCATGTTTGCTGAAATTCTCGGTGAGGCTGTTTTCACGTAAAAACGTTGTTTTTTTAAGATTACGGCTTTAATATAAATTTTAGCGCAAAAACTTATATAATAAAAGTTGTAGAGAATTTAAAAACCTACAACTTCTGTTTCAAACATTTTTTTGTATAACGCTTAGTTTAGCGGTAATTTGCGATTTTCTGTTTTTTCTCTCACGAAAACGTGAGAAAAATCGATTTTTTTAACATTTCGGTCTTAGTATGCATTTTACGACAAAAGTGTATATAATTAAATTTATAGAAAATTAAAAGATCTACAACTTTTGTTTAGAGCATTTTTCTCTACAGAGCCTAGTTTAGCGTGAAAGCGTGATTTTCCGTATTTTTAAGCCAAACTGAGTTCGATTTTCATTTTGCGTCATTCACTCATGATTAAAATAAGGTTATGTTTTTGAGGTTAGTTTTTGTTCATTTCTAATGTTTTAATACTAATGTTAGGTTTATTGTTAATTATTTGCATTGGCAAGAGAAAGTTGTGTGAGTGTTTCACACCAGATTTTTATGATTATGATGGAACGTAGCGCAAGGTAATTGTCAGGCGGATAGGTAGATACGCGCCAATTAGAGTAAAACTTTCGTTTACAACCTGTAGAGGCGCTTGCCTCACGCGGAGTACTCTTACAGTAGGCAAGACTATAATAAATCGCGCAGATATTCAACGGAGTAGATATTTACAGAATTTGACGTTATGGATGCAAGGCAATTGTACGTGAAATAAATAATTAAAGAACTTCAATTAAACATTGTTATTAACATGTAAAACAAAGATCTACTCTTATCGGAGAGAGTGAGAATCGCTCTTTACCAGCGGCATTTTGATTACTTAGAACCCAAAATATACAGGGTGTCCCAAGAGTAACCCAATATACTTCTGAGGTGTATTTATTCTCATCAAAATAATGAAGAAAGTTCGTTATGAACATAGGTCCGGAATCGCTTCGTTACCGAGTAACAACTGGCGAAAATTTTCGTCTGGGTTTCAGTTCCCCCGCGAAAATGAAGCCCTACGGAAATGTTTAGAGCGTTTAATAAGTTGTGAACTAAACAGATTTTATATAAAATGAGCTGAAAATTGAATACAACAGGTCCCGATATGTAACTACAGCAGTTTATCTGACAAAATACACCAAATTTGGTCTCGAAAAACTATTTCCGTTACGGTTTGGAATACATTTACTTTGTTAAATGGATAACAAACATGTAAACTCTTTAAAAAAAACTTGTAGAGAATTTTATTCTGAAGAGAACGATGTAAAATTGGCCAATAAGAAACAAACACATTAATTAATTAAATTGAAACAAACACATGCATTAATTAATTTTCTTGTTTATTTTCTGTCATATTCTTCGTGCGTTCTCGTTAAATAAAAACCCGATTTTCTATAGTTTCCTTTTTATAAAATTTACTTAGAAAACACTAAATTTATCACTAAAACTTAAACAAATCACAAGACTACAAACCATTAATCTTTACTCTTCAAACTCTTTAAGGCCAACTTCTAAATTATTATTATTTTTATTATTATTATTATTAGTTTACGGCAGGTTCTTTCAGAATTTTGTTACCTCTAATTGAAAAAAACCTCTTTAAATTTGTAACAGATATTTATTTACAAATTAATTACTTAAATTAATTGTATCAGTTATAATATTATGAATTTTCTTCAGTTGAGGTTCCTGTTAAAAGTTTTGTATGTGTATGTGTGTGTGTGTGTGTGTGTGTGTGTGTGTGTGTGTGTGTGTGCGCGCGCGCGTGTGTGTGTACAATATATCTCAAGAACGGAACATTGTACGAAGTTGAAACTTGAAACTTAATTAGGTACCACGGAGAACCTGATATGAACATTTTCATCAAAATCGGTCAAACGGAAGTAATAGTTTATTCGTGTAATTTTTTACTTTTTGCGATTTTCTCATAAATGGCTTCTACGATTTTTTTAAAAATCACCTCATTTACTACATTTGTTACGCTCTACAAGAACGGGTAGGCGCCATGTCTGCTAAAATTTTTAGAGAGGCTGTACTTTCGTAGAAAAAAACTGTTTTTTACTATTGCAACCTTAATATGCATTTTAGCGCAAAAGCGTATGTAATAAAAGTTGTAGACAATTTAAAAATCTACAACTTTAATATCAAATATTTTTTGTATAACGCTTAGTTTAGCAGTAATTAGTCGTTTTCTGTTGTCATGAAAATGTGTAAAAATCTATTTTTTTAAGATTTCGGCTGTAGTATCCGTTTTAAGACAAAAAGTCATACAAAATCAAATTTATAGGTACTTAAAAGATCTACAAGTTTTATTTTAAACATTTTTCTCTACAGAGGCTAATTTAACGTGATAGATTGATTTTCGGTATTATTAAGCCAAATTAAGGTTGGTTTTCATTTTGCATCATTCACTCATGATTAAAATTAGGTTATGTTTTCTGAGGTTAGTTATTTTGTTTATTTGTAATTATTATTACTAATGTTAGGTCTGCCCATAACAGACAGGTGGAGTGTTAAATTATTTACACTCAATCTGTTCATTGCTGGACTAAAATAAATAGTTCTGTTTCTTATCACATGGTCAGCCAATTAAATGACTGAATCACTTAAGAACAGAAGAGGTAGAGGTGTAAAAGACACTAGTCAGAGTTATCTCCTCTGAAAGTAATGAATTTCATTATACAGCCAGACCCTGTGGTGAATGAAGTGAAGGTGTCATTTGCAGAGTGGAAAATATGTGCTTTTCAGCGGGCCCGGCATGCTGATAACTGTACTTTTCCATTCAGTGAGGAAGGCATGGTAAACCACCTCACTCCTCGTTTTACTTAGTAAAACCTCTACAGGTTCAAACCAGCCTTTCGGCTGTTGACCTAAGCAAGCAATGTTAGGTTATATTGTTCATTATTTTCATTGGCAAGAGAAAGTTGTGTGGGTGTTTCAAACCAGATTTTTCTATTTGAAGACCACAGCCCCGCTATTCCGTATAGGTTCGGTTTTGCTATTCGCGGTTTTATTATTAGCGGTAAGTTCGCGAAATATAACACCCGCGAATAGTAACGGATAACTGGATTGTTATTGTGGAGAGTTTTGAAACGGAAAAAAATATTCTAGAAATTACCTTTGAGTGTCTACTTTGTTATGAAACGAATGTACAGAAGTAGTCGTGTATCAACATCAACGTTCTACGAGTGTATAAAAATAAGCCTCATACCCCTACTCACTTAGCAGTAGCAAAAATAGAGGGGTCATTAAAATTCATCCAGTAGCATCAGTTAGGGGAAAATAAAACCCACACATCTGAGATTCACAAGGATACAAATATATGAATTTGAAAATATTGAAGTGAATAGGAAAACCTAAAAACGACTGTTTTTACAAAAATAACAAATGAATTTCATGTCTTGTCTATAGTATAAACATTTTTTAATGACTTTTAAAGTCAAAACTCTTTAACTTCGCAATTTTCATAAAGGGGAATTTTAGTTTGGGGTCGTGTACGTAAGGTTATCTCTCGCAATTTTACTGTTATTACCAATTTTTACTTTCTCTTGTCTATATGAATATATAGGAAGGAAAGTAACTTATTGTTTTCATGTCGATATTTTGATATTGAGTTTTCACCGGATCTACACGTTTTCAGACCCCCTGAACCCAAAATACATGTTTTTAGCGATTGGTCTGTGAGTGTGTGTGTGTGAACAGAATATCTCAAGAACGGAACATTGTACGAACTTGGAACTTGAAACTTAAGTTACATACCACTACCGGACCCGACACGAACATTTTCATCAAAATCAGTCAACCGGAAGTGGTAGTTTATATGTATAATTTTTCACTTTTTTGCAATTTTCTCAAAAACTGGTCCTACGATTTTTTTAAAAATCGCCTGGTTTACTCAATTTTTTAGTCTCTACAAGATAGGGTAGGCTTCATGTTTGCTGAAATTCTTGGTGAGGCCGTTTTTACGTAAAAAATACTTTTTTTAAGATTATGGCTTTAATATGCATTTTAACGTAAAAATTTATAAATAAAAGTTGTAGAGAATTTAAAATCCTACAACTTTTATTTGAATCATTTTTTTGTATAGCGCTTAGTTTAGCAGTAAAAAGCAATTTTCTGTTTTTTCTCATGAAAACGTTTGAAAATTTTTTTTTATAAGATTTCGGCCTTAGAATGCATTTTACGACAAAAGTGTACATAATTAAATTTATAGGAAATTAAAAAATCTACAACTTTTATTTAAAGCTATTTTCTTTACAGAGCCTATTTTAGCGTGAGAGAGTGATTCTCCGTATTTTTAAGCCAAACATGTCGATTTTCATTTTGCGTCTTTCACTCATGATTAAAATTAGGCTATGTTTTTGAGGTTAGTTTTTTGTTTATTTCTTATGTTTTATTACTATTGTTAATTATTTGCATTGGCAAGAGAAAGTTTTGTTAGTGTTTCACACCAGATTATTTATTTTCTTACCACATTCATTTATTACTTATCACATTCAGTTAAAATTTGGTACATCTGATCGGTGGTTGTTGACCAATAAAAAAAATCTGGTGTGAAACAGTCACACAACTTTCTCTTGCCAATGCAAATAATTAACAATAGTAATAAAGCTATTTACGAAACAAAAAAACTAACCTCAAAAACATTAGTGAAATACGCAAAATTAAAATCGACCTCAGTTGGGCTTAAAAATACGGAAAATCGCTCCTACACGCTAAACTAGGCACTGTATAAAAAAAACTTTAAATAAAAGTTGTAGATCTTTTAATTTTCTACAAATTTTATTATACACTTTTTTGTCGTAAAATGCATTCTAAGGCCGAAATCTTAAAAAATCGATTTTTCACACGTTTTCGTGAGAAAAAATCAGAAAATCGCTAATTACCACAAAACTAAGCGTTATACAAAAAAATGTTTTAAATAAAAGTTGTAGAATTTTACATTCTCTACAACTTTTATTATAAAACGTTTTGCGCTAAAATGCATAAATTAAAGCCGCAATCTTAAAAAGAAATGTTTTTAGGTGAAAACAGCCTCATCCAGAATTTCAGCAAACATGGCGCCTACCCTATCTTGTAGAGAATAAAAAATTGAGTAAATGAGGTGATTAAAAAAAAAATCGTAGGACCAGTTTTTGAGAAAATCGCAAAAAAGTGAAAAATTACACGAATAAACTACTACTTCTGTTTGACCGATTTTGATGAAAATGTTTAGGTGTCGGATCCAGTAGTGGTATGTAACTTAAGTTTCAAGTTTCAAGTTCGTACAATGTTTCGTTCTTGAGATATTTTGTATACACACACAGACACACAGACACACACACACAGACCAATCGCTAAAAACATGTTTTTTGGGTTCAGGGGGTCTGAAAACGTATAGATCCGGTGAAAACTCGATTTCGAAAAATCGACATGAAAACAATACTTTCCTTCCTATATATTCATATAGGCAAGAGAATGTAAAAAAGTAAAAACATCATGAAAATCTTATTTCTAATACAAAGTGAAATTTTGTTACCTGAAACGGGTGAAGAAACAGAAATAAATGTAACACGGTATTGATAAAAATAACAACTTATTGATTTTCTTTTTGTTTTTTTTTTAAATTGGTATCATTTTTTATAAGGAGGAAGTTTGTTTCCATCGGTTGTTATGCATAACATAATGTTATTCCCAGTTTCTCGTACACAGTAGTTTTTTATTGTACTTTTTTGGCATAATCGACCGTGTAGTTTTTAGGCATTGGCATTCTTATCAAGAGTGTAGATATTTTCAAAGTTAATAACTTGGCGCTGGAAATTCACAAGTTGCGTTTAAAAATCAAAGATCTCGTTTATGTGCGTGTCGCTTCTACGAATTCCGATAATTATTTATAAACTTTATTTAATTTTAATTTTTATAAATAATTTATTTTATCTTATCATGCATAGTAGGTGTCTCATTGGTAGTTAAAGATGGCTTATATACCGATACAAAGATATTAAGTGAATGTGACTACAAGACACCCTCGAATGTAAAACACACCTCGCTTTTCGAGGTATAAAATTGTTGAAAAAGGTGCGTCTTGGAATCTAGGAAATACGGTATATGGGTTTGTGATAGGCGCTATCATGTAGAGCTTTTAAGAAGGTAGAATTTTTTTTTATTATTCCTAATTTGTGTACGTTGCAATCTGTTCAATTCAGAACAATAAGCAACCCCATGACCCAATGAAATGAGGATGATGTGTATGACGTGTAAATGAGGTGTAGTCTTGTACAGACCCAGGCCGACCATTCCTGAGAGAGTATGGTTAATTGAACCCCAACCATCAAAGTACACCGGTAACCACTGTCTAGTATTCAATTCCGTATAAAAGTAACTACCTTTACTAGGATTTGAACCAGGAACCTTCGTCTCCGAAAATCAGCAGTTAAACAGCTGATTTTTGTGACGACTTTACCTCTAGACCAACCTGGTGGGATTAAAAAGGTAGATAATGAGGCGATTTTAAAAACTTTGAAAAAAATTGCAAAAATATGAAAAATTTTACGAATGAGCTACTGCATCCGTTTGACCTATTTTGATGAAAATGTTCATATCTTCTAGAGGTATATAACTAAGACCTAAGTTTCAACTTCATACGATATTTCGTTTTTGAGATAATTGTTCTCACACACAGGCACGTAGACCAATCGGTACAAACATGATTTTGAGTTCATCGGCTTTGATTTTGTGTATTTCCGATGAAAAGTCGACTACGAAAAATCCGCATGAAAACAATAAATTCTTTTCCTGTTCTAATTTTTTTTAATTTAGGGCAAGAGAAAGTAAAAATATTAAACGGTGAAAATTGGTACAGTCTAGTAGGATACGTGAGGGCTGCAATCAAGTATAGAAAATATCGGGTTACAGAATTTAATTATTGAACGTAGTTACTATTTTCTTTTTAGTGCAGATTAATAAATTTTGGTTTACAGGGTGTGCATTTCTCCTTTGTGAATACAGGGGGGGGGTGATAAGGCTTACCTATTGATAAGAAATATTCAGTTGAGTTTTTTAATTTTAATAAATTTATAAAAAAAGGGTTAAAATTTACTTATGTTTTAATTAATATAGGGGGTTTTGTTTTAGTTTCTTCAACCTGGCAGACGGCCTCTAGGTCATGTCATAAGAGAATACAGTAGTAAAGTAAAAATATTCTGAAGTTAACAGCGACTTGAATTTCAACTAGTTAATTCTAAAGGCGCAAAACGGAGGAAGCTCTCTGAGACAGAAAACAAAACACAAAATACTCTTAGTATTATACCTTTAATTTTCACCAGAAAAACAGTTTGACAAATACCTCAAAGTAAGTTTGTTTAGACGGTACCCCTAATATATTGAACGGTCTCTTCTACGTTGCAGTTGTACAAGAACTATCAATGTATACGTGGAGTAATTAGAAGGATTGAAACCACAATTACGAAACCTAACTTGTATGAACAGAGGATAAAGGGCACAAAAGGAGAAGGAGTGCAGAACTAAACTTAAACAAGGAAACTTGGGATTAAAAGGTCTTGCAAAGTCAAGTCGATTGTAACTAACAAAGTCATTACGTCAACGACTATGGTCACTTAACGGCTATAAGCATTAGTATGAACATGCGATTCTGCAATTCATTTGCAAATTAAATTAGTCGTTTAAAGTTATTATAGTAAAGTATACTTATATAGAGAGTAATAAAAGTATTTTTTCTTTTCTGTTATCATGTAAGCGAAGCCGGAAAGTCCTCGTAAGTAGATAGGAAAAGCCGGTCCGAGGACGACCTTGACCTTTGCCCGATCACGTGATCACCACGTGTTAGGCCAAGGTCATCACGTGATGACCTTTGACCTTGACCTTTGACCTCAAAAAAATTTCCATAAAAAAATTAAATTTGGCAAAGTTCCAAACTCGATTTGCTCCGCGACCGCTGGACCGATTTTGATGGTTAAGGTGTCCACGTGACCGGGAGATCGAGATCTACAAGATAAGCCGCAAGCCATAACCGTATCCCCGATGGAACCCGAGATCAGTTATGACTTCGCATCGGACGATCGGATTGGCGAGATTTAGGTGCTCGCAGGATCGAGGCGTTCCGTAGAACGTATCGCATGGGGTTCCGGATCTTAGGTGCTTTCGGGATCCGAACAATCGGTAATTCTGGTAATTTTGGTAATTTCGTTTCGGAAAACCCTATGCTTTATTTTATTTGCATTGACGTCATTTGTTTTTGTCTTTACACGCGACCGATAAGTATGAAATCTGCTTATTTGCAATTCTATTCTTTTAATTTTTTTAGAAAGATGCATACGAGTCACGTTGTATGCGCGTGCCTTTCATTAACGTCATAAATAAATAAACTGCAGATTCAGCGTTTTCATTGTATTTGAATAGCCCCCATGTATTAGCATAGGGAAATTATCGGTATAAAAGCCCGCCGTTTTTCCCATCGAATCATACCGCCAGCAACTTCAAATCCCTATAAAATAAAATTTAACATTTTACAACATGATTGTATATTTTTACCCGTAATACTGCCCTATTAAGTGTTAACATAATAGAAATTTGGAAACAATAATATGGTAATGCATTCCTAATGGACCTAACATGTATTATTTTGCATTTTCGTATCTGTGGACAATTGTATAATCACTTTACTGATATTTAATACAAACAAAACAATATTTCTCACCTACGTAAATCAATCATTTTATAGTAATAAACCTAGACTCAATATTTGAAGTGTTGATAGGATTGGAAAACAATCTAGTAATGGAATATATGCAATCAAAACCGAGAAATTATTACTAAAGGGATGATTTGCATCCACATTATGAGTTCATTGTGAGACATTCCTGGAATTTTTGTTATTTTGTTAATAGGTTAGGAGACGGAGAGTAATTAAATGACTGGCTCGTTCATTGGGTTTATTGATTCGATGAACGTTTGGCTGTGAAATAATGAAAAACAAATCTGGTGTGAATCACTCACACGACTTTCTCTTGCCAGTACAAATAATTAACAATAAACCTAATATTAGTAATAAAACATTAGAAATAAACAAAAAACAAACCTCAAAAACATAACCTTATTTTGATAATGAGTGAAAGACGCAAAATGAAAATCAACCTCAGTTAAGCCTAAAAATACGGAAAATCAATCTTTCACGATCAACTAGGCTCTGTGGAGAAAAATGCTGTAAATAAAAGTTGTAGGTCTTTCAATTTCCTATAAAGTTTATTATATACACTTTTGTCGTAAAATGCATTCTAAGGCCGAAATCTTTAAAAAATCGATTTTCACACGTTTTCGTGAGAAATCAAAAAATTGCAAATTACCGCTAAACTAAGCGTTATACAAAAAAATGTTAGAAATAAAAGTTGTAGGTTTTTAAATTCTCTAAATTTTTTATAATATACATTTTCGCGCTGTAATACATATTAAAGCCGTAATCTTAAAAAACACTTTTTTACGTAAAAACTGCCTCACGCAGAATTTCAGCAAACATGGCGCCTATCCTATCTTGTAGAGCATAAAAAATGTAGTAATCGAGGCGATTTTTAAAAAACTCGTAGGACCAGTTTTTGAGAAAATCGCATAAAAATTGAAAAATTACACGAACAAACAACTGCTTCCGGTTGACCGATTTTGATGAAAATGTTCGCGTCGGGTCCGGTAGTGGTATGTAACTTAAGTTTCAAGTTTCAAGTTCGTACGATGTTCCGTTCTTGAGATATTCTGTTCACACACACACACAGACCAATCGCTAAAAACATGTTTTTTGGGTTCAGGGGGTCTGAAAACGTATAGATCCGGTGAAAACTCGATTTCGAAAAATCGACATGAAAACAATACTTTCCTTCTTATATATTCATATATCTGCCCATAACGGACAGGTGGAGTGTCAAATTATTTACACGCAGGGCTAAAATAAATAGTTCTGTTTCTTATCACATGGTCAGCCAATTAAATGACTGAATCACTTAAGAACAGAAGAGGTAGAGGTGTAAAAGACACTAATCAGAGTTATTTCCTTTGGAAGTAATGAATTTCATTATACAGCCAGACCCTGTGGTGAATGAAGTGAAGGTGTCGTTTGCAGAGTGGAAAATATGTGCTTTTCAGAGGGCCCGGCATGCTGATAAGCGTACTTTTCTACTCAGTGAGGAAGGCAACGGTAAACCACCTCACTCCTCGTTTTACTTAGTAAAACCTCTATAGGTTCAAACCAGCCATTCGGCTGATGACCTAAACAACAACAACATATTCATATAGGCAAGAGAAAGTAATAAAGAAATATCTGGTCTGGCACTAGAAATACATAATTCAAATCCATATAAAACAAAATTTAACACTTTACAACATGATTGTATATTTTTACCCGTAGTACTGCCCTATAAAGTGTTGACATAATAGAAATTTGGAAACAATAATATGGTAATGCATTCCTAATGGACCTAACATGTATTATTTTGCATTTTCGTATCTGTGGACAATTGTATAATCACTTTACTGATATTTAATACAAACAAAACAATATTTCTCACCTAGGTAAATCAATCATTTTATAGTAATAAACCTAGACTCAATATTTGAAGTGTTGATAGGATTGGAAAACAATCTAGTAATGGAATTTTTGCAATCAAAACCGAGAAATTATTACCAAAGGGATGATTTGCATCCACATTATGAGTTCATTGTGAGACATTCCTGGAATTTTTGTTATTTTGTTAATAGGTTAGGAGACGGAGAATAATTAAATGACTGGCTCGTTCATTGGGTTTATTGATTCGATGAACGTTTGGCTGTGAAATAATGAAAAACAAATCTGGTGTGAATCACTCACACGACTTTCTCTTGCCAGTACAAATAATTAACAATAAACCTAATATTAGTAATAAAACATTAGAAATAAACAAAAAACAAACCTCAAAAACATAACCTTATTTTAATCATGAGTGAAAGACGCAAAATGAAAATCAACCTCAGTTTAGCCTAAAAATACGGAAATACAATCTTTCACGATCAACTAGGCTCTGTGGAGAAACATGCTCTGAATAAAAGTTGTAGGTCTTTTAATTTCCAATAAATTTTATTACATACGCTTTTTTCGTAAAATGCATTCTAAGGCCGAAATCTTTAAAAAATCGATTTTTCACACGTTTTCGTGAGAAAAAATCAAAAAATTGCAAATTACCGCTAAACTAAGCGTTATACAAAAAAATGTTTGAAATAAAAGTTGTAGGTTTTTAAATTCTCTACAATTTTTATTATATACATTTTCGCGCTGTAATACATATTAAAGCCGTAATCTTAAAAAACACTTTTTTACGTAAAAACAGCCTCACGCAGAATTTCAGAAAAGATGGCGCCTATCCTATCTTGTAGAGCATAAAAAATGTAGTAAACCAGGCGATTTAAAAAAAAATCGTAGGACCAGTTTTTGGGAAAATCGCATAAAAATAGAAAAATTACACGAATAAACTACTACTTCCGGTTGACTGATTTTGATGAAAATGTTCGTGTCGGATCCGGTAGTGGTATGTAACTGAAGTTTCAAGTTTCAAGTTCGTACGATGTTCCGTCCTTGAGATATTTTGTTCGCACACACACATACGCACACACACACACAAACACACACACACACACACACGCACGCTCACACACACACACACACACACACGCACGCACGCGCACACACACGTACACACACACACACACACACACACACACACCAATTGCTAAAAACATGTTTTTTGGGTTCAGGGGGTCTGAAAACGTATAAATCCGGTGAAAACTCGATTTCGAAAAATGGACATGAAAACAATACTTTCCTTCCTATATATTCATATATCTGCCCATAACGGACAGGTGGAGTGTCAAATTATTTACACTCACTCTGTTCGTTGCAGGGCTAAAATAAATAGTTCTGTTTCTTATCACATGGTCAGCCAATTAAATGACTGAATCACTTAAGAACAGAAGAGGTAGAGGTGTAAAAGACACTAATCAGAGTTATTTTCTCTGAAAGTAATGAATTTCATTATACAGCCAGACCCTGTGGTGAATGAAGTGAAGGTGTCGTTTGCAGAGTGGAAAATATGTGCTTTTCAGAGGGCCCGGCATGCTGATAAGCGTACTTTTCCACTCAGTGAGGAAGGCACGGTAAACCACCTCACTCCTCGTTTTATTTAGTAAAACCTCTAGAGGTTCAAACCAGCCATTCGGCTGATGACCTAAACAACAACAATATATTCATATAGGCAAGAGAAAGTAATAAAGAAATATCTGGTCTGGCACTAGAAATACATAATTCAAATCCCTATAAAATAAAATTTAACATTTTACAACATGATTGTATATTTTTACCCTATAAAGTGTTAACATAATAGAAATTTGG
Source organism: Catonia carolina (assembly GCA_035578175.1). Lineage (NCBI taxonomy): Eukaryota > Metazoa > Arthropoda > Insecta > Hemiptera > Achilidae > Catonia > Catonia carolina. The sequence goes on from JAQMRL010000007.1 coordinate 59,986,077, forward strand.
AAACAATAATATGGTAATGCATTCCTAATGGACCTAACATGTATTATTTGGCATTTTCGTATCTGTGGACAATTGTATAAACACTTTACTGATATTTAATACAAACAAAACAATATTTCTCACCTAGGTAAATCAATCATTTTATAGTAATAAACCTAGACTCAATATTTGAAGTGTTGATAGGATTGGAAAACAATCTAGTAATGGAATTTTTGCAATCAATTCCGAGAAATTATTACTAAAGGGATGATTTGCATCCACATTATGAGTTCATTGTGAGACATTCCTGAAATTTTTAATATTTTGTTAATAGGTTAGGAGACGGAGAATAATTAAATGACTGGCTCGTTCATTGGGTTTATTGATTCGATGAACGTTTGGCTGTGAAATAATGAAAAAAAATCTGGTGTGAAACACTCACACAACTTTCTCTTTTCAATCGAAATAATTAACAATAAACCTAACATTAGTAATAAAAGATTAGAAAGAAACAAAAAACTAACCTCAATAAACGCAACCTTTTTTTAATCATGGGTGAATGACGCAAAATGAAATTCAACCTCAGTTTGGCTTAAAAATACGGAAAATCACTCTTTCACGCTAAACCAGGGTCTGTAGAGAAAAATGCTCTAAATAAAAGTCGTAGATCTTTTAATTTCCAATAAATTTTATTATATACGTAATACTTTTTCGTCGTAATATGCATACTAAGGCCGAAATCTTAAAAAAAAATAGATTTTTCACACGTTTTCGTGAGAAAAAAACAGAAAATTGCTAATTATCGCTAAACTAAGCGTTATGCAAAAAAATGTTTGTGATAAAAGTTGTTGGATTTCAAATTCTCTACAACTTTTATTTTATACATTTTTACGCTTAAATGCATTTTAAAGCCGTAATATTAAAAAACCATTGTTTTACGTGAAAAACCTCACCGAGAATTTTAACAAACATAGGATCTACCCTATCTTGTAGAACATAAAAAAATGAGTAAACCAGGCATTTTTTAAAAAAAAACGTAGCACCAGTTTTTGAGAAAATCGCAAAAAAGTGAAAAATTACACGAATAAACTACTACTTCCGGTTGACCGATTTTGATGAAAATGTTCGAGTCGGGTCCGGTAGTGGTATGTGCCTTAAGTTTCAAGTTTCAAGTTTGTACGATGTTCCGTTCATGTGATATTCTGTTCACACACACACACACACACACACACACACACACACACACACACACACACACACGTACACGCACACACACACACATACACATACACATACACTCTCTCTCTCTCCCCTCTCCCTCTCCCTCCCTCCCTCTCTCTCTCTTTCTCTCTCTCTCTCTCCCTCTCTCTCGCTCTCTCTCTCTCTCTCACACACACACACACACACAAACACACACGCACACACGCACACACGCGCACACGCACACACACACACACACACATACATACACACATACACGCGCGCGCGCGCGCGCACGCGCACACACAACCAATCGCTAAAACCATGTTTTTTTGGTTTCAGGGGGTCTGAAAACGTCTTAATACTTAAATTTTAATACGTTGATCACCCAAAGAACAAACATACCAAATTTCAGTTTCCTCTGTTACTGAGAATTCAGTGATGGGTGGAAAAGTAAGTTAAGTGACTCAGTCAATTAACGAGGACTTTCGCATTTATGTATAGCGAAATATTATTATAATTATTATATTTTGTAAGCCAAGGTTATATCAGGCTTATAGTTATACGGTGACATTTAAAATAATATCTCATTAATATATTTAATGAGTGATGACGATTTTATCTCGTAAATGATTTAAGCTGTCACACAGCTTGCTATAAAATTTTAATTAAAATATTAAACCGTCAGCCTAAAAGTCCTTCACAGTCTTAAAATGAAAATTATACTTTCATTATACTTTTGTGCTTTGAATTAATTATCAACGAAACACTCACGTTGTCTTGAATCTAGATATAAACTTAATTACAACAGCTTTTTTTCATAATGCATTAGTTTGTTACTATATAATTTGTAAGTCACCTTTTATATGAATTATTACTTCAAAGAATTCAATTTTTAGGTTTTTTGATGATTTTTTTTTAACTTTATCAACAGTATTATTGACACCGTATTTTAACGGGTCTTCACGTTTCTTGACCCCTTGAAGCCAAACAATGGTATTTAGAAACGTTTGACAGTGTGCGTAACGGAGAGAGGGGTAAGGGTGACGAAGAGAGAGAACGTGAAAGAGGTATAGAGAGGGAGGAGAAAGAGAATGGAGGGAAGAGTGAGAGATGGTAGAGATAGGGAGTGCGTATGGTGTATTCATGTACACATTTTTGTGTCACCCATTAGCGAATATTCCGTAGGACATACATAATTTAAGATGGACCTTAAAAATCTCATAAATAAATAAACTTCATTGTCACGTAAAATAATGTTCATCATGACAAATCAAAATCTTCGAGATAGGGAATTGGAAGGTTATACTATACTACCCTGCAGAAAGTAAAATATAGACTGACCAGGCATACACGCTTGAAGTGGCCAAGAGAAACTGTGCAAAACCCTGACCAGGACAGCCAAACATTATACTAAGACTAACTGACTACAAATCAATTATAAATAGTGTAGTGTTCATATCCATAAACTAATTTAGTTATCATCCATTATACAGTTCACATTTTAATTTAAAAAAATTGTTTTAAAACACTCACACAAATTTATCTTACCAATGTAAGTAACACAACTTATGTTTAATCGTGAATAAACAATATAAAATGAAAAACATAACTTAGGTTTAATCATGAGTGAATGATGCTAAATGGAAATCAACCTCTGTATGACTTCAAAACTCCATAAACTTCAAATGTAAATAACAGACAGGTAGAGTGTCAAATTTGTTACACTCAATCTGTTCGTTGCAGGGCTAAAATAAATAGTTCTGTGTCTTGTCACATGGTCAGCCAATTAAATGACTGAATAATTTGGGAACAGAAGAGGTAGAGGTGTAAAAGACACTAGTCAGAGTTATCTCCTCTGAAAGTAATGAATTTCACTACACTGCCAGACCCTGTGGTGAATGAAGTGAAGGTGTCATTTGCAGAGTGAAAAATATGTGCTTTTCAGAGAGCCCGGTATGCTGATAAGCGTACTTTTCCACTCAGTGAGAAAGGGATATGCAACCACCTCACTTCTCGTTTTACTTATTAAAAATTCTACAGGTTCAAACCAGCCTTTTGGCTGATGGCCTAAACAACAACAAGGTTTACGAAGAAAACATTTTCTCGGAATATAACCTCAGCTTACAAAATGAATGTAGAAAACTGCATGGTAGTGAAATGTACGAGTAGTGTCTCACTGTTGAGGTAGGCAGCACTGTCAAATTATCATTTCCCTTCCTCACAGCTGATCCATACGCAAAAGACAATCTCGTGACTTCAGTATCTATGTATAGTATCTTTTCATTCCTATTGACTCATCAAAACACCAGAGTTACTCGTTGCTCTCAGTTAATGAGTAAACACCTCACCTGGTCGTCTAGTACGTACATGCTCAAACTCAATGAAATATTTTTCATAATATAATCTAGAGATTTGTACTGCTAATGGGTGTTCATTTACCGTGATGAACGGCGCAGAGGATATATTTGTAATTACTTCAGTAATACCAACCGTACCACATCAATCGACAGTATTACAATTATTAATATTCAAGCTCTTGGTTCAAAAATAATAATGATAATCTACAATAATCCAACAATTTTCCCGTGTATTGATTATTATTAACAGACGGACAGGATTTGGCTCAGAACACGAGTTTTATTAACAAAATAGAAATCGTATTCAATATGTTAATTTTCAAACGAAAGTCAGGATTACACCCAAAAGTTTATTTAATCAAATTTATAGAAAATTAAGAGATCTACGACTTTTATTTAAATCATTTTCTCTACAGAGCCTAGTTTAGCGTGAAAGAGTGATTTTCCGTATTTTTAAGCCAATCAGGTCAATTTTCATTTGCGTCTTTTACTCATGATTAAAGTAAGGTTATGTTTTTTTGAGTTTAGTTTTTTGTTTATTACTAAAAATGTTAGGTTATATTGGTCATTATTTAAATTGGCAAGAGAAAGTTGTGTGAGTGTTTCACACCAGATTTTTTATTTATAGGTACTTTATGTAAAAATATTTGCATGTTGGATTTGGATTCTTGAATGAATTGACGGCGAATGTACTTGACAGACATTTATTTCCCTATTGTAACAAACTGCGTAACAATTTATTTCCTCGTTGCCTATTGTGTTTTGATTCCGACAGAATGGCGTTTAAGTGATAGTATAGTCGATATCAGATATCACTTAATCCATCTTGTAGGGTAGGAGAACATTGTGGAAAATGGAAGGGAGTTTGTGCGGACAATGAGTTACGGGCGGGGTAGATGAGATCGGGGGGAAGTCCGTAGTCCAAGTTGTGCGGACTCAATCGTTCATTCACTGGCTCTTTGAACGAACGGGTAAAGCGATCCACTTAAATTGATCTTTGATGCAGCGTATCGTAACTGTACAAGTGTTACGTTTTAAACGCAATACCGTTGCGGTTATGAGAGAGATTAGAGCCGGTTCCATTTTGGCCACCGCACTGAAATACTGAAACAGTCAACTTTATCTTCATCTCTCACAGAATAGACTTACTATTCAGTGTATTACATTCACTCCATACATCTAATCCAAATCTATAATAGCTTTTAGACTAAGTGTTGACCGATTCCGATCGGCTCTAACCTTTTATACCGATGGATACAGACGATAAAAAAGCTTTTAATCAACAACAAAAGAAACTACAATAAGTTCTCCTGTTCAACATTTAACTTTCTTGTTCGTAAACAGTTTCTTCAATTCCAACCATTATCATTAAAACTCTTGAGGTGGTTTAGAGATTTTTATTTTGAATAGGCCTAACTTCATACATATTTATTCCAATATTGACTCACTGATTTATATTGTTTTGTTTATTTTATACATTGTTTAGTCAATTAGATTTTATTTTAATTTTAGACTTTAGGTTATTTCTTACTTTTTACTGTATCTTGCCATGTATGATATTATACTTGTTTGCTATTGACTTTATTTACATCACTTTTCTCAGATTTAAATTCTCTACAATTGTTGTTCATGGATTTTATGTATTTGTTAGCCATTTAATGGAATTATAGCGCCTCAACCGTAAAAAACGTGTTTTTTTGGCAGTACATTTTTGTGTTTTAAGCAAGTTATTTTACAAACTAAATGACTTACAGTTCTGGGACCTAGTTTAATCAATTTTTCAAGTAAACATTCATATGAAACGATCAAATGTTTGTCTTAATTACCGTTTTAATTGGTTCAATCCGGTTTCATTTAATCCTCGGAGTGGAAATCTGGGCGAAATCTTTCGCTAGACTTATCTCGCTAACGAAGCATTTCCAGACATATATTTATATGAATTTTTTGTCTTTTTTTTAGGTCTACAATCACCTGTTAAAATGTTTTCTTTCCTCCTGGTCCACCCTGTATATGTAAGGAAATCTATTTTTTCATGGCAGCTTTTCGAAATCGAGGTTTCTTTACGAATGCACGTTTTCAAGTCAAGCAACATGTTTTTTTATCGATTGATGATGTGTGGATATGAAGAAAATGTCTTAAAAACGGAATATCATATGAAGTCGAAATATTGAACTTAAGTTAGATAACACAAGGGCATACTCTGTGCGAATATTTTCATCTAAATCGGTCAACCGAAAGTTGTAAATTATTTAATATCATCTGATTTACTACATTTTTGTGTTCTACACGTTAAAATGAGGCATTTCTGCTCAAATTTATTTGGAGGAGAGGCCGTGAACTCGTGTTAAAAATATGGTTCTTTTAATATGGCAGCCTTAATATGGATTTTAGAGCAAAATTGTAGGAATTTAAGTTGTATAAAATTAAAACTTACATATTTTATTTCAAGATAATTTTGTACTTATCTTAGTGTAGCGTCTATTAGTTTTTTTCCGTATTTCTAAATCGAAGAGAGGTTGATTTTCATTTAGCATCATCCACTCATTATTAAACATCTGGTTATATATTTCATTGTTGTTCAGGTCATCAGCCTGTAGGGTGGTTTGAACCTGTAGAGGTTTTACTAAGTAAATCAATGAGTCAGTTGGTTTACCATGCCTTCCTCACTGAGTGGAAAAGTATACTTATCAGCATGCCAGGACCTCTGAAAAGCACATATTTTCCACTCTGCAAATGACACCTTCACTTCATTCACCACAGGGTCTGGCGGTATAATGAAATCCATTACTTACAGAGGAGACAACTCTGATTAGTGTCTTTTGCACCTCTACCTCTTTTGTTCTTAAATGATTCAGTCATTTAATTGGCTGACAATCTGATAAGAAACAGAACTATTTATTTTAGCCCTGCAACGAACAGATTGAGTGTAAATAATCTCACACTCCACCTTTCCGTTATGGGCAGATATTTCATTATTTACATCGGCAAAGAAAGTCGTGTGAGTGTTTTACACCATATTTTTTTTTTAATTTTCGCCCAATATTCGGGTGTATACGTATGTGTGTGTGTGTGTGTGTGTGTGTGCGCGCGCGCACGCGCGTGTGTTTATACTTCCAACAGTTTTTGATTTAGTCGCCTGTTATACTACATTTTTGTGCCCTGCTAGATCGGATAAGTAGCATACCTGCCAAAATTCGTGGAACGGATGATCTCTCGTTAAAAATTTATTTTGTTTTTGATGAGTGCAGTCATAATATCTATGTTGAATAAACGATAATTTTATTTTTATTTGTTGTGGTTTAGGTCAACAGCCGAAAGACTGGATTGAACCTCTAGAGGTTTTACTAAGTAATACGAGGAGTAAGTTGTTTACCTTTGCCTTCCTCTCTGAGTTGAAGTAGTTTGCTTATCAGCATGCCAGGCCCTCCAAAATGTTTCTACTTTCCACCCTGCAAATGACACCTTCACTTCGTTCACTGCAGGGTCTGGCTGTATAATGAAATTCATTACTCCCAAAGGAGATAACTCTGACTAGTGTCTTTTACACCTCTAGTTCTTCTGTTCTTAAATGTCATTATAGTTGGCTGACCAAGTAATAAGAAATAGAACTATTTTTTAGCTCTGGAACGAGCAGATTAAGTGCAAATAATTTAATATTCCACCTACCTGTTATGAGAAATAAAGTTATAGAAAAATAAAAATTCTACAAATTTTATTATTATATGTCTTTTCTTATAGTGCATAGGTTATATTTTCATTATTTGTATTGGCAAGATAAAGTCGTGTGAGTGTTTCACCAAAGATTTTTACATATAAATATAGAGTGGTTTTAAAGCACCAGTTATTGGAAACTCTTGCATTGTAATTTAAGTTGTATTGTAACCTAAATTAATATGATAGAAAAGTTACTTTTTTGCACAAGGTTATCTCGTAATCTATCTAACCGATTTTTACTTTCTCTTGCTTTCATGAATATATAGGAAGGAAAGTATTGTTTTCATGTCGAATTTTCGAAATTGAGTTTTCACCGGATCTACACGTTTTCAGACCCCCTGAACCCAAAAAAAAACATGTTTTTAGTGATTGGTGTGTGTGTGTGTGTGTGCGCGCGCGTCTTTGTGTCTGTGTCTTTACGTGTGAACAGAATATTTCAAGAACGGAACATCGTACGAACTTGAAACGTGAAACTTAAGTTACATACCACTACCAAACCCGACACAAACAATTTCATTCAAATTGGTCAACCGGAAGTAGTAGTTTATTCGTGTAATTTTTCACTTTGTTGAGATTTTCTCAAAAACCGGTACTACGATTTTTTTTTAAAAATCGTCTGGTTTACTTAATTTTTTATGCTCTACGAAATAGGGTAGGCGCCATGTTTGCTCAAATTCTTAGTGAGGCTGTTTTCCCGTAAAAAAATACTTTTTTTAAGATTACGGCTTTAATATGCATTTTAGCGCAAAAATTTATATAAAAAAATGTAGAAAATTTAAAATCCTACAACTTTTATTTAAAACATTTTTTTGTATAACGCTTAGTTTAGCGGTAATTAGCGATTTTCTGTTTTTCTTTCACGAAAACGTTTGAAAAATCGATTTTTTAAAAGATTTAGGCCTTAGTATGCCGACAAAAAGTATATAATAAAATTTATAGAAAATTAAAAGATCTACAATTTTTATGCAAAGCATTTTTCTCTACAGATCCTAATTTAGCGTAAAAGAGTGATTTTCCATATTTTTAAGCCAAACTGAGGTCGATTTTCACTTCGATTTTTGCGTCTTTCACTCATGATTAAAATTAGGTTATGTTTATTGAGGTTAGTTTTTTTGTTCAATTCTAATGTTTTATTACTATTGTTAGGTGTATTGTTAATTATTTGTATTGGAAAGAGGAAGTTTTGTGAGTGTTTCACACCAGATTTTTAAATTTCTTTTAGCGTTGTAAAGCTTACAGATTCCTTAGTAACTCAGGAAATGTTATATCATTACATAATATTGAAATTTAAAAAAAATAATTGGTGATTAGTGAAGTGACATCATTTTGTGTATTCTCTTTGTTTCTTAAGGCAGTTAAAAAGAAAGTTTACCTTCTTTTTTATACATCAGGTCTGTTGTATTTTACTATTCATCGTGAAAAATATTTTGTATGATTCATTCAGGTATAAAGTAAATAATTTTTTTTTAATGTAATTAACCCGTGTGCAATGCGAGTAGAGCTGCTTTATGATTAACGAAAAAGTTAGTGCTGTTTGCCAAAAATGTATCACTTAGGATATTTTGTAAGGTAATGTTCCTCTAAATTAGAACAAACTCAATCTATTAGAATAATGTTAAATTAAGGAGAAATAACTGTTTAGATATTTTCTAGATTATTGAAGTTCAACTTAAAATATTTTCTACTGTAATTCTTCGGGTTGTTTTGTTCATTTCTTAAATTTTATGAAATTTTTTCTGGTATGTTTTATTTTCTACCATGAGTTATGTCAAATTCTCTTGCGTGGAGTTTTTTAAAATATTAAAGTGGTAGGAAAACGTTGAGGTGGCAGGCTATCACAAAAGACAAATGTGAACAACTGTTTCTCTGTATTGTACTTTTCGTAGCACTTTATTTTTTCATAAACATTTTTATGCAACGAAAACCTAGTTTGAATTCTACAATTTAATAGCTACTACGTTCATGCGTTTTCCTCTGTCCATTTTTTTACTTTACACTAAGGTAAGATAAAGTATTGATATAATATCTTTTTTCTTCAGTTTTATTTATTGACTCGCCAATCCACCGGCGCTTGGCGTTAATTCTGTGCGTCGCTCAGAGGGGTTAAATAGATCAAAATCATAGAATTGCGTGCGTACAGCGCACGAACTTTTCTATAAGCAGAAATTAGCCACATCAAAGGGATTGAGTAGATAAGAAAATTTAAGTGTTCAAAGTTGTGTGTAGTCAATGAGCAAAATTGGAGGTGCACAAAAACTTCAAAATTTAACGATAAAAATTGGGTTTTCTTTTTTGAGTCTTATCCGCTATTCGTTTAACATAGGATGCTTTTATTTGTATAATATTTTTTACTTTCCCTTGCCTATATGAATATATAGGAAGGAAAATATTGTTTTCATGTCGATTTTTCGAAATTGAGTTTTCACTGGATCTACACGTTTTCAGACCCCCTGAACCCCAAAAAACATGTTTTTAGCGATTGGTGTGTGTGTGTGTGTGTGTGTGTGTGCGCGCGCGCGCGCGTACGTGTGAACAGAATATCTCAAGAACGGAACATCGTACGAACTTGAAACTTAAGTTACATACCACTACCAGACCGGACACGAACATTTTCATAAAAATCGGTTAACCGGAAGTAGTAGTTTATTCGTGTAATTTTTCACTTTTTTGCGATTTTCTCAAAAACTGGTCCTACGATTTTTTTTAAAATCGCCTGATTTACTAAATTTTTTTATGCTCTACAAGATAGGGTAGGCACCATGTTTGCTGAAATTCTTGGTGAGGCTGTTTTCACGTAAAAAATTTGTTTTTTTAAGATTACGGCTTTAATATGTATTTAGCGCAAAAATGTATATAATAAAAGTTGTAGAGAATTCAAAATACTATAACTTTTATTTAAACATTTTTTTTATAATGCTTAGTTTAGTGGTAATGCTTAGTGGTAATTAGCGATTTTCTGTTTTTTCTCACGAAAACGTGTGAAAAATCGATTATTTTAAGAATTCAGCATTAGTATGGATTTTACGGCAAAAGTGTATATAGCCAAATTTATAGGAAATGAAAAGATCTATAACTTTTATTTAGAGCAGTTTTCTCTACAGAGAAAACTGCTCTATCTGCTTTATCGTGAAAGAGTGATTTTCTGTACTTTTAAGCCCAACTGAGGTTGAATTTCATTGTGCGTTTTTCACTCATGATTAAAATAAGGTTATATATTTTGAGGTTAGTTTTTTGTTTATTTGTAATATTTTATTACTAATGTTAGGTTACATTGGTCATTATTTGCTTTGGCAAGAGAAAGTTGTGTGAGTGTTTCACACCAGATTTTTTTATTTTATTTAAAGTCGTATGAACAGCTTGGTCATTAGCGACTACAGTGGGTTATGGAAAGTTAGGTTGTGACTTGTTAAAATTTCCAGACTCTAGCCGGGAATCGAACCTGGGACCTCCGCGTGGTAGGGCTGCGCGCTACCACTACGCTACGGAGGCGGCTAGATAATCTTGTTCGTCTGAAAGAACCGAATAAAATTCTGTGCGATTTTACCTCCAGTGCACGTTCAGAAGCTCGATTTTTCATTAGCAGTTAGACCCCCACCAGTAGAAGAGTTTAGGGTTTTAGATTTTGAATTTTTCCTGGAGTTTGAGCACCAGATGAACAAATAGGTCCTAATTTACGTCCTCCAAGATGTCTTATTAGGTTAGGGCATATAATTTTCCACTGTTACAGTAATACTAATTTAATTTATATCTATCTTGTGTGACGTACCCGGAATTTATAAATGAATTTCTAATGATTTCGAAAAAATATTTGTGAAGTCACGAGATCGCTTGAAAAGAGGTTTTCTGAACACTATGATATACATAGATATTTCCAATATTAACGAATTCTTAATTAATTCGATACATAAAATGAACAATATTGAATATAATTAAAAATTTTTAAAAGCGAATAGTAACAAACAAATCTGGTGTGATCTGTCACACGACTTTATATTGCCAATGTAAATAATAACTCATATAATCTGTGTTTTTTTCATTAGTAAACAATGTAAAATTAAAAACGTAACCTAATTTTAATTATAAATGATTGATGTAAAATGAAAATCAACGTTTGTTCGAGAAACCCAGAGTATAACTAATTGACGCTAAACTAAGCTTGGTAGAAGAAAAATTTTATTTTTAGATAAACATTGTAGATATATTTTTTCCATAACTTTTATTATAAACACTTTTGTCGTAAAAGGTATATTAGGGCCAGAATCATAAAATATAAATTTTTTTACAAATTTTTATGAGCGAAATAGAGAAAATCAAACGAAAAGAAAATTGACGCATAAGTAAGCGTTGTAGAAAACTATTTGAAATAAAACTCGTAGGTTCTTAATGCTTTTGTCCTAAAATGCATATAGGGCTGTGTTTCTTAAAAAACCATTTTTTACCTCAAGAGCCTTCCCAAGAACTTTAGCAGACATGCCACTTATTTTGTTGAGTATTAAAAAAATCTAGCAAATAATGTGAGTTTATAATAAAATCTTAGAAGCCGTTTCTGAGAAAATTGCAAAAACCAAAAAAATTTACACGAATAAATTATTACTTCTGGTTGAACAATGTTAATGAAAATAATCGTATCGAATATCTGAGAAGTATCTAACGTAAATTTAAAATTACAACTTCATACGCTATTTTTTTTCTCTAGATATTTTGTTCATACACACGCGCGCGCGCGCGCACACACACACACACACCAATCGCTAAAAACATGTTTTTGGGGTTCAGGGAGCCTGAAAACGTGTATGTTTCGATGAAAACTCGATTTGGAAAATTGAGATTATAACAATATTGTGACATAATCGAAAAGGAAAGAATATTCGAGAATTTTCAAGGAGGTCCGAGATTTTAAAAATGTTTACGTAAATAATAATAGAGTAATAATAGGTTTCCAAAAAATAGTTATAAAAGGTTTTTATAGTAAAGGTAGGTCTGCTTTTTGTTGAAAGACTTGTGAACGAAACGGGTGGGTACCTATTTAGATAATTGGCCTTTTTGTAACACCTTCTATTCAATTCTAATAGGTCACAATATCATAAATGTCACAATATTTTCCTTTCCTATAAGAAAAAGTAAAAATCTGGTGTGAAATACTCACACAACTTTCTCTTGCCAATGCAAATAATTAACAATAAACCTAACATTAGTAATAAAACATTAGAAATAAACAAAAAACCAACCTCAATAAACATAACCTTATTTTATTCATGAGTGGAAGACGCAAAATGAAAATCAACCTCAGTTTGGATTAAAAATACGGAAAATCGCTCTTTCACGCTAAACTAGGCTCTGTAGAAAAAAATGCTATAAATAAAAGTTGTAGACCTTTTACTTTCCTATAAATTTGATTATCCGGTAGTGGTATGTAACTTAAGTTTCAAGTTTCAAGTTCGTACGATGTTTCGTTTTTGAGATATTCTGTTCACACACACGCGCACACACGCGCGCGTGCACACATACACACACACATACACAGAGAGAGAGAGGGAGAGAGAGCGAGAGAAAGTGAGAGAGAGAGAGAGAGAGACAAATCGCTAAAAACATGTTTTTTGGGTTCAGGGGGTCTGAAAACGTTTTTTTTTTTTTTTTTTTTTTTTGGTTTAACGTCCGACTGTTGTGCAATTACTGCTAATGCAGACGGTGAATGATGAAATGGTTTTTTGTAACGTATGAAAAAATGCCGTGCCTGAATGGGATTCGAACCCAAGACCGCATGATGAGAGGCGAGCACGTTACCAACTTCGCCAATGCGGCCGGCTGAAAACGTGTAGATCCGGTGAAAACTCGATATTGAAAAATCGTCATGAAAACAATACTTTCCTTGCTATATATTCATATAGGCAAGAGAAAGTAAAAAGAAGTCGTTTTAAGTAATTTTACATAAATACAAAGTACTATCTTATGGAGTATAAGGTAATAATGACACTATGTTAACGCGAAATATAGCAAGCAGTCTTTTGGTAAATTATGTAGGAAATTCAAATTTAATTACTAAAAGGAATGCTTATTCACGATCCAACCCATTTTGTTACCCACTATTACTGTTACTATTGCTGTTAAACTATGTTAGGTGAATAAAATTAAATATATATCACATATATTACTCATATTTCTAAAACTCCTGCGTACCGACAAACATTTTCTACCTCTAAACTATGCTAAAAATGTTTTTTCAAAAGATTCCAGTTTTGTTACATTTTCATGATAATTAATTATTTTTGAAATAATTAACTTCAAAACGATTTTGTTACTGTTTATAAGTTCGTTAAAATTAACAAAAGAATTCATGTATTGTGAAAAATATTTAAAAAGCGTTCAAGTTATTTTTATTTCCTGTTTTCCTATATTATTATCTAAGGAAGGAAAGTGTTGTTTTTACGTTGATTTTTCAAATCGTGTTTTCACCAGAAATAGGCTATACACGTTTAACCTTTATAGGGCTGTGTACTGTGGGAAAAAATATATATGTTGTAAAATATTAAATTTTGTTTTACAGAGACTTGAACAATGTATTTCTAGTGCCAGAGCAGTGAGATATTTCTTTTTGTATTGTCACCCCCCACCCCTTCTAATTAATCATTTATTGTGTTGCCGGCCTTCAGTAGTTCTCCCGGCCTTTGTCGGCGCACCGACAGACCTTTCGGCTCCGCACCGACAGAGGCCTTTGTCATCAAGGCCGAGCCCGTAGCCGCCCTCTACCACAGCGTTCTCGGAAACTATTTAAAGAGCGCTGCACTTTAACATTTTGTAGTATAACGCTTAGTTTAGCGGTAATTAGCGATTTTCTGTTTTTTTCTCACGAAAACTTGTGAAAAATCGATTTTTTTAAGATTTCGGCCTTAGTATGCATTTTACGACATAAGTGTATAAATAATTTTATAGGAAATAAAAAGACCTACAACTTTTATTTTAAGCATTTTTCTCTACAGAGCCTAGTTTAGTGTAAAATAGTGATTTTCCGTATTTTTAAGCCGAACTGAGTTCGATTTCATTTTGCGTCTTTCAGTCATGATTAAAATAAGGTTATATTGTTAATTATTTGCATTGGCAAGAGAAAGTTGTGTGAGTGTTTCACACCAGATTGTTTTATCATCACTCTCTTGACTGGTTTGATGCAGTTCTCAAAGCTGTTCTATCTTGCACAAGTCGTTTTATATCTGCATACCTGTAACACCCTACATCTTATGTAATTTGCTATAAATATTCTAACCTGTGTCTCCCTCTACAATTCACACCCTCAATATTACTCTCCGTTATTGATAGACCAATATCTGGATGTCTTACGATATGCCCCAATAACCTATTTCTTCGTCTGGTAAGATGTTTCAATATACTTCTTTTTTTCATCCACTCGTCTAAAAACCTCTTAATTACTTATTTTGTCCACCCGCCTAATATTCAACATTTTCCTACAACACCACATTTCAAAAGATTGTATTTTCATTCTTTCTGCAGCCCCTATCCCCCACGTTTTACTCCCGCACAATGCTACATTCCATAGTGTTTTAAATTTTTCCTAATTTGTAATTCAATATTTGTAGTCAGTTAGCTATTTTTAATTTCAAAGCCTTTTCTAGCTTGAGCAATCCAACTTACGATATCACTTGTGCTTCTACCATCCTTTATTTATTTTACTCCCTAGATAGCAGAATTCCCCAACTTCCTGTATGTTTTCGTTGCCTTCTTTTAAATTTTCCATCTCTTCTAAACCACTCCTCTTGCTGCACAACACTTTCGTTTTGTTCTTATTAATTTTCATGAAAAAATCCTTTCTCATGATCTCATCCGTTCCATTTAAGATACCCTTTAGTTCTTTCTTTGTCTCTGCTAATACTACGATATCAAGGCGAATCTCAGTATTTTTATTATTTGTCTGAATTTTTATTCCAGCGTCAATTTTTTTCTTTACTTCATTTATAGCCTCTTCTTTAAATAAGTTAAAAATAGTAGTGACAATGAACATCCTTGTCGTACACCTTTTCTTACAGCAGCTTCTTTTTCGTACCCCTCAATACTCAAAGCAGTTGTTTGATTCTTGTACAGACCTTAAAAAAATATTTTATTGTCCGTATTAAATTATTACCATTAAATAACGAAATCAAGATAATTATAATTATAATACAATTTATACACATGCTTAAAGTATAACGCACTCTGATATGTG
>JAQMRL010000007.1:60001641-60006641 GCA_035578175.1 Catonia carolina
CACATATCAGAGTGCGTTTCCAGCGTCAATTTTTTTCTTTACTTCATTTATAGCCTCTTCTTTAAATAAGTTAAAAATAGTAGTGACAATGAACATCCTTGTCGTACACCTTTTCTTACAGCAGCTTCTTTTTCGTACCCCTCAATACTCAAAGCAGTTGTTTGATTCTTGTACAGACCTTAAAAAAATATTTTATTGTCCGTATTAAATTATTACCATTAAATAACGAAATCAAGATAATTATAATTATAATACAATTTATACACATGCTTAAAGTATAAAAATATGAAATATGTTTTTCCTTAAGATCATGGCCTTAAAATGCATTTCAGGGCAAAAGTGTATATAAAAAAAGTTGTAGAAAACTATAAAACCTACAACTTTAAATTCACAAACTTATTTGTCCAGTTTAGCGTCAATAAATGGTTTTTCGTATTTTGCTCATTGAAATCTTTAAAAGATCGGTGGTCCTACCAGAAGCCTTATATGCATCAGAAACCACAAGTACCAGGGGAATGGCAAAAATTTAAAGACATTGAAAAGCAAGAAAGGAAAATTCTGAGGAAAATACACGGTGCAGCTTTCAGAGAAAACTTCTGGCAAAAACGACCCACAGAAGAACTATACAGGCATACTGAAACCATCACGACATTCATCAGAAAACGCAGAGTGAGGTTTCTTACACATATAGCCAGAATGAGTGACACCAGACTGTCAAAAAGAATATTAAACATAATTTCCACTTCAAAGTTGGGCACCTCTTGGTACAAAGAAACTATGGAAGACCTGCACGAATTGTGCATCACAATGGAAGACATTCACGACTGCAAAATTTGTAGAGAAAAATTCAGAAACCAGGAAATTGAGTTCAGATCGCAAGCCAAAAGAAGTGGGCGAAAATGGACAGACGAAGAGAAAAAGGCGCAAAGTGAGAGGATGAAAGGTTTTTGGGAAGCTAAAAGGAGGAACAGAGGAATAAGAGCTAGATTTTGTGTTTTTAGCGCTCTCCTTAGGGGACTATACGCAAATAATAATAATAATAATAATAATAATAATAATAATAATAATAAATAACTAAAGGTGTAGAAAAATGACAAAACCTGGAATATTCATATTAAGATTTTTTACAGAGCTTAGTCGTCAATTAATGATTTAACGGTTATTTTCTTATCAAGTTATCAAACAGAGGTTGATTTTTATTTGCGTCATTCTCTTATGATTTGAATAAGTTATGATTTTCATTTTACATTTTAACACTTTAAACATAGGTTTCTTTTAACTATTTACATTGAGAAGAAAAATTTGTGAGAGTGTTTCATACCAAATTTTAATAGAATGTAAATGACCTATTATGTAGCTATCATTTATAGATAAAATGTTGGAAAAGTACATCAACTGAATAATATATAAAACTTAATTTAAATGAACCGATGGTGCAAATAAAAAGAAAGGTTCGGGGTTACAGACAATGTTATTTGAAGTCAAACAGATTTTCTGAGTCCGAAGGGGAATAAGTTAAAAGTTTTCATATATTCTTGGCACGTATTGATGTTCCCAGTTAAGCCAAGTTCCGCTAAATGAGTTAAAGGCCGTATGAGATATCACGTCTTTCAATGTTTGATTCGAACCTTTGCCCGAGTACATCGTTCCACTTCTATACACTACGCCCCCGCAGAACTTTCGGACATAAAAATATTATTCAATTTCATAAAATCTTTCCACCATTTAATTAAATTTCAACTTAAATGTAAGTAATATTTTTTGTTCATCTTTTTTTATTTAACCGGGAAATGAATGATACGGAAAACTTTATTAAGCGTTTCGGGTTAGTTCTCTCAGCTATTAGTGTTACCTGATTGTACTGGGTGTTTTGGAACTCTCTGGAACCGCCTTGTAGCATTATTATTTGGGTTATTATTTTGAAAATAATTTTCGAAACAGTCAGTCGTTAAATAAAAATTAGAATCCCCCCTCCGTATATTTTCTTTACCTGTTAAAACCTTTTGTTTGTTCTAATTTTATCTTCCTCTTTCCTCACCACCTGTTCATCACCCACTCACTGTTTGACTCTCCTATTTTTACTTTCTCTTGCCTATATGAGTATATAGGAAGAAAAGTATTGTTTTCATGTCGATTTTCGAAATCGAGTTTCACCGGATCTACACGTTTTCAGACCTCCTGAACCCAAAACACATGTTTTTAGCGATTTGGCTGTGTGGCTGTGAGTGTGTATACAAAATATCTCAAGAACGGGATATGCTCTACAAGATAGGGTAGGTGCCATGTTTGCTTAAATTCTTGGTGAGGCTGTTTTCACGTAAATCTATTTTTTTAAGATTTCGGCATTTTACTACAAAAGTGTATAATAAAGTTTTTAAGAAATTAAAAGATCTACAACTTTTATTTAAAGCATTTTTTGTACAGTGCCTAGTTTAGCGAGAAAGAGCGATTTTTCTTATTTTTAAGCCAAACTGAGGTTGATTTTAATTTTGCGTTTTTTACTCATGATTAAAATTAGGTTATGTTTATTGAGGTTAGTTTTTTGTTTATTTCTAATGTTTTGTACCTAATGTTAGGATTATTGTTAATTATTTGCATTGGTAAGAGAAAAATTGTGTGTGTTTTACACCAGATTTTTTTCTTATCATTACTGTCCTTTGATGCTCTTTTCATCTAATGCCTGTAATATTATCCCGTGGACACGCGAGGAACTTCTGGCTAAAGATGGTAGTTATACAAAAGGAATGAAATGTTATTCATTCGAATACAAATAAAATGATAAGTACTACTTCCCTAAAACAAATTCTCCTGGGTTTTTTGAAAACGTTAGCGAAATGATAAAATACGGTGTAAAGAGAAATGAGTCAGGATTTATATTCGAGGGTAAAATAAGAATGAAAAACGTTAGGAATACTGAAGACAAGATGTTGTAGACCGAATGAAGGATGGTATAAGAAGAAGACATGTCAAGATGTTTCTCGGGGAATTTTACCAGCGGAAGGTATTTTGAAACATAGTTTTACTAGTTACGTTGGTTACAAGTCACACTTAGATTATATGGTTACGTATCTCTTGTTGTAGATTCATACATACTTTCTACTAAAAGATGACTTTTGAAAAATGGTCTGTAGAAAAGAATGTGTACGTTAATGCGTTATATATTAGCCACGTGTGTGTTTCCAGCATTTCTTTTTTATCATCTATTTCATGA
This sequence comes from Catonia carolina, assembly GCA_035578175.1. Classification (NCBI taxonomy): domain Eukaryota; kingdom Metazoa; phylum Arthropoda; class Insecta; order Hemiptera; family Achilidae; genus Catonia; species Catonia carolina. The sequence goes on from JAQMRL010000007.1 coordinate 60,004,853, forward strand.
GAATTTCTTTGTATATCTTGCTTTTTGTATGCATATGATATTGTGACACTTATCGCTAAGGTCCGTTTCAACTTCTAGTAATTAAGTAATTAATACACTAAAGTTTACAATTACGAATATTTATTACACTAAAAGATTTACAAAGTATAAGCAACAAACTAATTATATTGAAATAATACAATAAATAACTTAATAATTGACTTAAAATAAATAATAAACAATAAATAACTTAATAATTTACTTAGCACTACTTACAATCAATTTTATAAGATTACACATACAAAATGAAACTGAATACACAAAAACTGGATTCAATACAGATACCCAATAACTTTTCACAATACACACACAAACAAAGACAGTATTACAATCGTTGACCAACACAATGGTCCAAACGCGCCTGCACAACGCCCGATAGCAACTCGTCAAAAATCAAACGAATACTAACTCACTGACCGTGCTCGGGGATCTCTTTATATAAGGGGGATCCGAAGAGACTTCTCGAACGACAAAGAGATTCGATCAATAATCTTTCTTATTAGTTCTCGAAAAGTCATAACTGATGAACTGATGTAAACAAGTAACAATAGATCTATTGTAACTGGAAAGTGTTACAGGTCCCTTTCATAAATAGTTGTACAACAATAACCCGACCTTCTCAAACACTTTTTATTATACACAATAGCGCAGACTATTAAATAATTTTTACTTTCTCTTGCCTATATGAATATATAGGAAGGAAGGTATTGTTTTCATGTCGATTTTTCGAAATCGAGTTTTCACCGGATCTATACGTTTTCAGACCCCCTGAACCCAAAAAACATGTTTTTAGCGATTGGTCTGTGTGTGTGTGTGTGTGTGTGTGTGTGTGTGTGTGTGTGTGTGTATACAAAATATCTCAAGAACGGAACGTCGTACGAACTTGAAACTTGAAACTTAAGTTACATACTACTACCGGACCCGACACAAACATTTTCATCAAAATCGGTCAACCGGAAGTAATAGTTTATTCGTGTAATTTTTCACTTTTTTGCGATTTTCTCAAAAACTGGTCCTACGATTTTTTTAAAAATCGCCTGGTTTACTTAATTTTTTATTCTCTACAAGATAGGGTAGGCGTCATGTGTGCTAAAATTCTTGGTGAGGCTGTTTTCACGTAAAAACATTTTTTTTTTAAGATTGCGGCTTTAATATGCATTTTAGCGCAAAACATTATATAATAAAAAGTTGTAGAGAATTTAAAAACCTACAACTTTTAATTCAAAACATTTTTTGAAAAACGCTTAGTTTAGCAGTAATTAGCGATTTTCTGATTTTTTTCTCACGAAAACGTGTGAAAAATTGATTTTTTTAAGATTTCGGCCTTAGGATGCATTTTATGACAAAAGTATACATAACAGAATTGATAGAAATTAAAAGATCTACAATTTTTATTTAAAACATTTATCTCTACAGAGCCTAGTTTAGCGTGAAAAAGTGATTTTCCGTATTTTTGAACCAAACTGAGTTTGATTTTCATTTTGCGTCTTTCACTCATGATTAAAATAAGGTTATGTTTATTGAGGTTAGTTTTTTGTTTATTTCTAATGTTTTATTACTAATATTAGGTTTAATGTTAATTATTTATATTGGCTAGAGAAAGTTGTGTGAGTGTTTCACACCAGATTTTATTATGAGTAGATATCCCTTTAATAGCCACCCCATTGTTACTTTATCATTCTATTATCCTCTCTTTACTATTTTTTTGAATGAGTATTAGAACCTTTGCGTACCATCCCTTTTTTACCTT
>JAQMRL010000007.1:60011641-60044141 GCA_035578175.1 Catonia carolina
TTTTTATTTTTTTTTTAGTAGCAGCCATATTTATATTTATATTTTAAAGTAGGTTTTTTATATTTATATTTTAGATGCAGCCACATTGTGCACTTTTTTATAAAAAAATTGTTTTAATTTTTTATTTAAAGAAAAGAAAGAAAAAAAGATTAATTTTTAATAATTTGTTATAGCAGAATTTGTTACGTTTAATGCATGAAAGATATTTGCAGTTTTATTTTGTAGTTGGTGAATAAAATTATAATTGAAATTAAATTTTATTAAAAATTGTAAATTGTAATTATTTAGGTAAAATGTTATCAGTTAATCCCTTTATTTATTTACTTTGTTTATCTACCTGTACAGTTTAGTAAAATAGAAGTAGACGTTCAACTCAGCTGACGGCCTCAGCCAAGCTTAATGAATTAGAAAGCTATTATAATTGGGACAGTTTAATTTTTAAGTGTATAAATTTGTAATGTATTGTCTTAGTTACTCGTATTTGCAAAATTTAAACTGTTGTCTTTGTAAATAAAGTTTATATTATTATTATTATTAAATGTCAATAATGTTCAATTGCGTAGCTTATTCTTAAATAAAATCAACCTTATTGGCAGTGGTAAGTACACTTACCACAGATTTATAAAGGGTAAGGCAGCAATTCTTAAAAACCATTTTTTTTCTACGAGAGCACAGTCTCCTCAAGAATTTCAGCAGAGATGGTGCCTACCCTATCATGTAAAGCATTAAAAATGTAGTAAATGAGGTGAGTTTAAAAAAATCGTAAGAGCCATTTTTGAGAAAATTGTAAAAAAAATTAAAAATGATACAAATAACTACTTCCCACTGGCCGATGTTGATGAAAATGTTCGTGTCGGATTCATTATGGTACCTAACTTAAGTTTCAAGTTTCAACTACGTACGAAGTTCTGTTCTTGAGATAGTTTGTTCACACACACACCCACACACGCGTGCACACACACACACACACATACACACACACACACACACACCAATCGCTAAAAACATGATTTTTGGATTAAGGAGGTCTGAAAACGTGTACAGTATATCCGGTTAAAACTCGATTTCTAAAATTTGACATGAAAACAATACTTGCTTCCCTTATATTCATATAGGCAAGAGAGAGAGTAATAAACATGTGAAAAAATCAGTGAACGTCCTAGCTTAATCGACGAAATGACCTTGTTTACCACAACAAAAATTTTTAAAATGAAAAATAATTTAATTGACGTGGTGTGTGCTTTAAGTATTAATAGCTAATAATAAAAAAAATGTTATTGTGATTATATATTGTCGTACCACCTACACCATACCAGAAAGCAGGGTGGAGGGGAATATTGAGCATTAATCAATTTTTTTTAATCCCTAATATGTGTACGTTGCAATCTATTCAATTCAGAACAATAAACATGATCCGTTGAAGTGAGGATGATGTGTATGACGTAAATGAGGTGTAATCTTGAACAGACAGTATAGTTAATTGAACCCCAACCATCAAAGAACACCGATAAAACTACTGTCTCGTATTCAAATCCGCATAAAAGTAGCTACCTTTACTAGGATTTGAACCAGGAACCTTCGTCTCCGAAAATCAGCTATTAAACAGCTAACTCGCGGTGACAACTTTATCTCCAGTCCAACCGGTTTGGTTAATCAATTTATTAATATTCAATAATTGATTACTGAAAGGACAGTGGAAAAATAGACACTTCTTAACGTTCTTTGTCCAGTAGTACAGAGTGATTTTTTAGTCCTGTTATCCAATTGTTAATGTCTGGTAATATTTTTCTAAAAAAAATAAATTTTGTTTTGTGACACTAAGTTGGTAGCCCTACTCAACCAGTATGGATATGGCAGTGTGAGTTGATTCTCCTTGAGCTTTGTAAAATTTTGTGCCATTTCCGGTCGTGCTACGAACAGAATGTCTTTATCCTAAAACAATCTCTTGTTTAAATCTGGAGGCTGAAGCTCTAGAATTAATCGTATGTGATACGGATACAATTTCAATTTTTTAGCAGCTTTCTGAGCACTCGAACATGACAAATCAACATGCGAGGAAAGTTTTTGTAAACTTTTCCATGGAGAATTGAGCAATCTTGTTTTCACATTCTCTTAACGTCATCTGTCAAGAGAGTTGGTCGACCACTACGTTTTCTGCTACAAACAATACCTGCCTCTAAAAATCAGTTAGTTAGCCTAGAAATTGACTAGAATAGAGTGGAGTACCACCAAAAAATTTAATTTGAAATGATTCTTTTACACTCGGATACGATTTTGTAGCAAAATATTGTTCAAGAATGAAAACCCGTTGTTCTAGGGTAAAAGACATTCTGTTCGTAACACAACTGGAAACAGCACAAAATTTTGCGCAACTCAAGGAGAATCAACTCAAACTGTCGTATCTATACCGGTTGAGTAGGGCTACCAACTTTGTGTCACAAAACAAAATATCCCTTTCTTAGAAAAAAATTACCAGACATTAACAATTGGGTAACAGGACTAAAAAATCACCCGGTATTTTCTATTGCTTGCAATTCAAGATTAGTTTCTTGATTCTTCGGCTAAGATGTAGTATACGTATCAGACGAACTAATGTCCCATAGCCGAGCGAGTGAGAGGGAGATATGTGGCATAATTACGCAGTGCCCTAAGGTCTTTACCGGTATAATCCAAATCTGAAAACATACTACAGTCGTTATCTTGCTTGTTAGTTTACTGCATGCATAAACGCTTGCTCACAATGAGTAAAATTATACAATGTTATTGGAATGGCTTGTGCAAGTGAGAGCGTTATGCATTCTCTCGCTCCCACGGCTAGGGGACTTTAGTTCATCTGAATACTGTACGTGCTTATCCAAGCGAAGGAGAAAGTCAATTTTTGTTCCCGATTATTTAACGCACTTCTCCTTCTGAATAATTTGACGGGCGCAAATTTTGGAATCAAGGCGTGTATGAACTTTAAATTCTATAACATAGTTGGCAAAAAAACAAAAAAATTTGGTGTGAAACACTCACACAACTTTCTCTTGCCAATGCAAATAATTAACAATAAACCTAACATTAGTAATAAAATATTAAAAATAAACAAAAAACTAACCTCAAAAAACATTAGTGAAATACGCAAAATTAAAATCGACTTCAGTTTGGATTGAAAATACGGAAAATCGCTCCTACACGCTAAACTAGGCACTGTACAAAAAAAAGATTGAAATAAAAGTTGTAGATCTTTTAATTTTCTAAAAATTTTATTATGCACACTTTTGTCGTAAAATGCATTCTAAGGCCGAAATCTTAAAAAAATCGATTTTTCACACGTTTTCGTGAGAAAAAAAACAGAAAATCGCTAATTACCACTAAACTAAGCGCTATACAAAAAAATGTTTGAAATAAAAGTTGTAGAATTTTACATTCTCTACAACTTTTATTATATAACGTTTTGCGCAAAAATGCATATTAAAGCCGCAATCTTAAAAAGAAATGTTTTTAGGTGAAAAAAGCCTCATCCAGAATTTCAGCAAACATGGCGCCTACCCTATCTTGTAGAGAATAAAAAATTGAGTAAATGAGGTGATTAAAAAAAAAATCGTAGGACCAGTTTTTGAGAAAATCGCAAAAAAGTGAAAAATTAACCGAATAAACTACTACTTCCGTTTGACCGATTTTGATGAAAATGTTCGTGTCGGGTCCGGTAGTGGTATGCAACTTAAGTTTCAAATTTCAAGTTCGTACAATGTTCCGTTCTTGAGATATTTTGTATACACACGCACACACTGACACACACACAGACCAATCGCTAAAAACATGTTTTTTGGGTTCAGGGGGTCTGAAAACGTATAGATCCGGTGAAAACTCGATTTCGAAAAATCGACATGAAAACAATACTTTCCTTCCTATATATTCATATAGGCAAGAGAAAGTAAAAATTTAGTCTTCTGGCATTCCATTGTCAGCAGGTTATATCAAGCCACATCTTCACAATTTGATTCTTAATTCAGCCTTCCCATGGCCTGATCCCAATCCTATACTTAAAACAGTATTTTACAATGTTACTGAATTTAATTTTATCAGCTGATCAGAATCTGTCTTTTACGATAATTATTTTTGCTTATTTTCTCGTATAGGGCCAATTTTAGACCACGTGAGATGACTTAAAATATTTTTCGAAGCTCTTTTTGCAGCCCACATTCTCACCATTCGGTCACTGTAGGCTTTTCTCCTTTCCTCTGTTTACCTATTGTTCTGTTTTTCCTTTTCATAGAAGCCCTTAAAGTCCGTAATTTGTTGTCTGAATTTGGTTTGATTCATTAAATTTTCTCCGGTTTCCTCAAAATGCTTTCTGACTTCTTCAAACCATTTATCCTACACATTTCTATTAGTGTCTTAAAAATTTGTTTTGTCAATCTGTTGTCATCCAATCTATTCAGGTGTTCTTAAAACTTTATAGTCTTCATTTTCTAATCGTTTCTATTAACCGTTAATTTTCCTTGCACAGTTCTTCTCGACCTCGTAACCAATATTGTCCGTCTATTATCTTCAGACCCATTTTATCTTGCTCAGGATCTGTCAAGTTTTTCTGCTTCACGTAGACCAGCCTTCCCGGTCATCCTAAGCCTCTCATTCACGTGCAGACACCCAGGTTTTATCACAGTTTTATAAAGTCTAATCTTGGCTTGTATTGAGAGTGCTATCTTTTCAATAGAAGTGGTGAGTTCCTCGAAGTGCACTAATCATCTATCCTCGTCTGTTGTTATTCGCTTGCTTTTAGCTGATCTTTTGTTGTATTATCTCCCCGAGGAACTTGAGAACTTGAGAATAAAGTCGTATTATTTACGTGGAACAATGTTTTTCTTTGGTCAAGTATTATAGTTGTCAAATAAAATTCTTGTACAAAGAATGTGTAATTTTAAATTTTTACTTCATAACTAACGGGTGATTCAAAAAGAGCGCCGGTTTTTAAACGGCTGGTAAATTTTTGTTTATCGGTTGGCAACATTGTTAGACCTCATTTCTATTTCGGAGAACATTCCGATTGACAATTCAGTTGTAGTTTCTCTTGTTCGCAGTATAGTACTCTCGCAGTCTGTGTCTAACCATGGAGAAGTTTACTATTGCACAACGAGTGTTAATCGTCAGAACATTTTACCAGAGTGGAGAGAGTTATGCGGCTACTGTCAGGCGACTTCGCGGTACTCTAGGACGTAATGAAGCACCGAAAGAATCAACAGTTCGCAGGCTCATGAAAAAGTTTTTTGAGACGGGTTCAACAGTCGACCTTAAAATTTCTGGACGTCGTCGTTCTGGCCGAACTGAGCAGAACGTTGCGTTGGTTCGTGACAGTGTGGCTGTTAGCCCAGCAAAATCAATACGTCGCCGTTCTCAACAATTGGGTTTACGATGTTCTTCTGTACGGAGAATTCTTCGGTACGATCTCCAATATCACCCGTATAAAATTCAGTTGACGCAACATTTGAAAGTGGCAGACCACCAGAAGAGACGACAGTTTGTTGACTGGGTATTGAGAAAACGGCAGGATGATGAAAACTTCGCAAACAAAATCATTTTCAGTGATGAGGCGCACTTCCACTTAAACGGTTTTGTTAATAAACAGAACTGCCGTATGTGGGGTTTAGAAAACCCTCGCGTGGTTAATGAAAGGGAAATGTATGCACAGCGAGTTACAGTTTGGTGCGGCTTTTGGTCAGGCGGTGTCATCGGCCCTTACTTTTTTGAAAATCAAGAAGGACAAGCCGTGGCAGTAAATGGAGACCGATACCGTACGATGATTAGGGAGTTTTTGTGGCGTCATTTGGATGGAATGGACATTGACGAGTTGTGGTTTCAGCAGTATGGTGCCACCTGTCACGCTGCACGAGAAACAATGTTGTTGCTCCGTGAACGGTTCCAGGTTCGCATCATTTCTCGTAATTCCGACCATCAATGGCCACCAAGGTCGTGTGACTTGACGCCTTGTGACTTTCCTCTTTGAGGTCATCTGAAGTCATTGGTGTATGCCAATAAACCCCGAAACATCAATGACTTGAAGGAGGAAATTCGACGGGTTATCGGGCAAATGGAAGTCGAAACTTGTCGTGCAGTAATATCCAATTTCATGGACAGAGTTGATGCGTGCCAGCGCAGTAGAGGAGGACACATGCATGACATCATTTTTCATACATGAAATCGGAAGGAAAGATGAACTTGTTGATGTATTTATTTTCAGTTTTTCAATAAAATAAATCTCTTAATTTGATATATCAAAACCGGTGCTCATTTTGAATCACCCTATATTATGGCTTTTATCAGGTGCATAGCTTATATATGAGAAGAATGGTAATTGTCAAGAAGTAATAGGTGCATTTTTACTTTCTCTTGCCTGTATGAGTATATAGGAAGGAAAGTAAGTAGGTATTGTTTTCATGTCGATTTTTCGAAATTGAGTTTTCACCGGATCTACACGTTTTCATACCTCCTCAACCCCAAAAACATGTTTTTAGCGATTGGTCTGTGTGTGTATGTGTCTGTGTGTATGTGTGTATGAACCGAATATCTCAAGAACGAAACATAGTACGAACTTGAAACGTCAAACTTAAGTTGCATACCACTACCGGACCCGACACGAATATTTTCATCAAAATCGGTCAACCGGAAATAGTAGTTTATTCGTGACATTTTTCACTTTTTTGCGATTTTTTCATAAACTGGTCCTACGATTTTTTTAAAAATCGCCTCATTTACTCAATTTTTATCCTCTACAAGATACGGTAGGCGCCATGTTTGCTGAAATTCTCGGTGAGGCTGTTTTCATGTAAAAAAATACTTTTTTTAAGATTACGGCTTTAATATGCATTTTAGCGCAAAAATTTATATATTAAAAAATGCCGAGAATTTAAAATTCTACAACTTTTATTTTAACATTTTTTTGTATAACGCTTAGTTTAGCAGTAATTAGCAATTTTATGTTTTTTCTCACGAAAACGTGTGAAAAATCAATTTTCTTAATATTTTGGCCTTAGAATGCATTTTACGACAAAAATGTATGTAATAAAATTAATAGGAAATTAAAAGTTCTACAACTTTTGTTCATAGCATTTTTTGTACAGTGCCTAGTTTAGCGTGAAAGAGTGATTTTCCGTATTTTTAAGCCAAACAGGTCGATTTTCATTTTCCGTCTTTCACTCATGATTAAAATAAGGTTATGTTTTTTAAGGTTAGTTTTTTGTTTATTTCTAATGTTGTATTACTAATGTTAGGTTTATTGTTAATTATTTGCATTGGCAAGAGAAAGTTGTGTGAGTGTTTCACACCAGATTTTTAGAATATGGGTGATTGGATTTAATTTGTTAACAAAGTTATTACAATAACTCTGACAATTTGTCTCTGTTAATCCGGAACCACAGTACGTAGAACTTGGATAAACAAGGTTTTACAGTAAGTTACCTTTTTTCCAGTTTTCCGTAAGTAGACAAACTAAACAGGTATCAATTATTAAATCTCAAAGTGATGCTGTGCAAAGTTAAATTGGAAAGTTAGTTGTTGGAAAAAGTTGTAAACTTTTACAAGTTGTAACAAGAACCGTAAACTTTACAAGTGTAAATGATTACATGATCAGTAGAGTGCAAGATGTGCCTCGTTTTTCGCCATTTCCTTTATTTACAATCGTTTTAATAGCGTTCATTGAGTCTGTTGAAAGGTAACGAAGTTTCTAGCTTTGTATTTAACATAAAAATCTGGTGTGAAACACTCACACAACTTTCTCTTGCCAATACAAATGATTAACAATAAACCTAACATTAGAAATAAACAAAAAACTAACCTCAAAAACCATAATCTTATTTTAATCATGAGTGAAAGACGCAAAATGAAAATCGACTTGTTTTGCTTAAAAAACGGAAAATCACCTTTTAACGCTAAACTAGGCTCTGTAGAGAAGAATGGCCTAATTAAAGTTGTAGATCGTTTAATTTGCTATAAATTTTATTATAAACACTTTTGTCGTTAAATGCATACTAAGCCCGAAATCTTTAAAAAATCGACTTTTCACACGTTTTCGTGAGAAAAAAACAGAAACTCGCTAATTACCGCTAAACGAAGCGGTATACAAAACAATGTTTGAAATAAAAGTTGTAGAACTTAAAATTCTCTACAACTTTTATTATGAAAATTGTTGCGCTAAAATACATAATAAAGCCATAATCTTAAAAAAAACAATTCCTTTACGTGAAAACAGCGTCACCGAGATTTCAGCAAACATGGCGCCTACCCTATCTTGTAGAGCATGAAAAAATTAGTAAATCAGGCGATTTTTAAAAAAAATCGTAGGGCCAGTTTTTGAGAAAATCGCAAAAAAGTGAAAAGTTACACGAATAAACTACTACTACCGGTTAACCGATTTTGATGAAAATGTTCGTGTCGGGTGTGGTAGGTGTATGTAACTTGATTTTGAAGTTTCAAGTTTGTACGATGATCCGTTTTTGAGATATTCTGTTCACACAGACCAATTGCTAAAAATATGTTTTTTGGGTTCAGGGGGTCAGAAAACGTGTAGATCCGGTGAAAACTGGAGTTCGAAAAATCGACATTAAAACAATACTTTCCTTTTTATATATTCATATAGACAAGGAAAAGTAAAAATGAAAACTTAGATATTTTATTTAAAAATTGCAGGGATCTTTTAATTTCGTCAAAAAAATCCTCATAAATTATAAGGAAGTATTACACTGCAAGATTCTAATTAATTATTTATTACTAGTTCCTTCATTTACAAACACCTTTTGTCGTAATGTTATTACACCATTACTTATTGATTGCGAAAAATTGGTTTTCGTTAACATTTTCCAGGCTTAAAATTAATAAATACTATAAAAAATTAGAGGTAATTAAGAAATTTACATTCGTTTTGTATATCCAAAATTTGGTAAACTTAGCAAAATAACATTTGTTACATTCTGTCCTGTCCACAAGGAAAGTTATTTAAATTTATTGTCGCTGGTATGTTTAAAAACTTATTTAAACAAATTTTTTAAGCTATGTGCGTTTATTGGTTCCTTATTTGGCTTTCTAGACATTTTTGGAAAACTGTTCTACAAATTTCGTGGAGTGAATTTTTTATTCCTAACCACTTTTCAAGATTAAATGTATAATATAGAGAAACAATTCTTGTAGAAAAATTATTAGAGACTAAAATTTATGATTTTACGCAAAGTTATAGGCAGACGACAATTAACATATTGTGACATTTATCGCTAAGGTCCGTTTCGGGATCTAGGTTATTAAATAATTAATATACTAAAGTTTACAATTACAAATATTTATTACACTAAACGATTTACAAAATAAATAATAAACTAATTATAATAAAGTAATACAATAAATAACTTAATAATTTACTTAAAATAAATAATAAACAATAAATAATTTAATAATTTACTTAGCACTTCTTACAATCAATTTTACACATACAAAATGAAAACTGAATACACAAAACTGAATTTAATACAGATACACAATAACTTTACACGATACACACACACACACACACACACAAAGACAGTATAACAATACCTCGGAACCGTTAACCTGATATAACGCCCGACAGTCACTCGTCAAAGATCAAACGAATACTAACTCACTGACCGCGCTCGGGGGTCTCTTTTATAGTGAATCAAAAGAATCTTCCAGAAAAACACCGAACTTCAATACAAATAGTAAGGTACAAAAACACCCTTTATAAATGAGTGCTAGAAAAATCTGTTGTAAACAAGTCAACTATTGTAAATAGAAAACGTAAACAACCGGTCCCTTCATAAATAGCTGTACAACAATACCCGACCATTTATCATACACAATAGCGCAGTTATTTCAAACAACTTTCATGAATAGTCATACCTTTATTGTCACTATTGTCCTATTGTCACTTATTGTTACTATTTCACTCTATTATCCTCTCTTTACTATTTTCATGAATGGAATTCTAGAAATTATGCAAACCATGTCTTTTCGATATTGTCATAATATGTATTTTACTTTCTCTTGCCCTGTATGAATATATATGTAGGAAAAGAAAAGCATTGTTTTCGTGTCGATTTTTTAAATATAGTTTTCACCGCAAATACATGTTTTCAGGCCCCCTGAACCCGAAAAACATGTTTTTACCGATTGGTGTATCTGCGTATGTGAACAAAATATACCAAGAATGTAATAATTGTGTACAAAGTTGAAACTTGGATGTTAAGTTAGGTACTACAAGAAGACCCAATACAATTATTTTGCATCAAAATCAGTCAACCGGAAGTAATAGTTCATTCTTGTAATTTTTTACTTTTAAAAATTTTCCCAAAAACAGCTCGTACGATTTTGTTTAATATCGATCATTTTTTGTGCTCTTCAAGATAGAGTAAACGCCGTGTTTGCTGAAATTCATGACGGCCTTCCCCTCATATAAATTACTGTGTTTTACTTTCTCTTGCCTATATGAATATATAGGAAGGAAAGTATTGTTTTCATGTCAATTTTTTGAAATCGAGTTTTCACCGGATCTACACGTTTTCAGACCCCCTGAACCCAAAACACATGTTTTTAGCGATTGGTCTGTGTGTGTGCGTGCGTGTGTGTGTGTGTGTGTGTGTGTGTGTGCGTGCGCGCGCGCGTGCGTGTGTAAACTGAATATCTCAAGAACAGAACATTGTACGAACTTGAAACTTGAAACTTAAGTTACATACCACTACCGGACCCGACACGAACAGTTTCATTAAAATTGGTCAACCGGAAGTAGTAGTTTTTTCGTGTAATTTTTCAATTTTCTGCGATTTCCTCAAAAACTGGTCCTACGATTTTTTTAAAAATCGTCTGGTTTGCAATTTTTTTTATGCTCTACAAGATTGTGTAGGCGCCATGTTTTCTGAAATTCTCGGTGAGGCTGTCTTCACGTAAAGAAATTATTTTTTTAAGATTACGGCTTTAATATGCATTTAAGTAAAAAAGTTTATATAATAAAAGTTGTAGAAAATATAGAGTTCTACAATTTTTATTTCAAACATTTTTTTTATACCGTTTAGTTTAGCGTTAATTAGCGACTTTCTTTTTTTTCTCACGAAAACGTGTAAAAAATCTATTATTTTAAGATTTCAGCCTCAGCATGCATTTTACGACAAAATTTTACATATTAAAATTTATAGAAAATTAAAAGATCTGCAACTTTTACTTAAAGCATTTTCCTCTACAGAGCTTAGTTCAGCGTGAAAGAGTAATTTTCAGTATTTTTAAGCCAAACTGTTTGATTTTATTTTGCGTCTTTCACTCATGATTAAAATTAGGTTATTTATATTGAGGATAGTTTTTTGTTTATTTTCAATGTTTTATTATTAATGTGTTTGGGGTTATTTTTCATTCATTATTTGCATTGGCAAGAGAAAGTTGTGTGAGTGTTTCACACCAGATTTTTTTTTTTTTTAAGTTTACAGCTTCAATGCAGCCTAAATGTAGATAATAAAAGTTGTAGAACGTTTAAAACCGACAACTTTTGTTTCAAACAGTTTTCTAGAGCGCTTAGTTTAGCCTGAATTAGTGATTTTCGTATTTTTTCACTGAAACCAATAAAACATAGGGTTTAAGATTGTAGCCTTAGTACGCATTTTGCGACAAAAGTTTATACAGTCGATTCCAGATAATGGGATCACTGCTTAATTGGGACTGCCGGGTTTTTGGGACAGTTCTTTGAAGAACAAAAACAAAACAGGATTTCACATTGATAAGTACTCCGTTTATTCGGTCCATAAAGCCGTTTATTGGGGCCAATCTAGGGTGACCAGGCGTCCCGTAAAATCGGGAAAGTCCCGTTTTTTCACGTTGTATCCCGTTGTCCAAGGAAACGTTGTCGGGACGTCAAAATGTTCCGTTTTCTCACTTTTATAATTAGGTAAATAATAGAGAAAAAAGACATAATTAAGTTGGCTGGAGGAAATGAAAAGTACACCAAAACTTAAAAATGTATTGCATTTTGTTAAATTTTGTTACCAGTTGAGTATTTTAATCTTCTTCTTTTAGTGCACTATCCGTTTCAGATGTTGGCGACTAGCATGGCAATTCTCATTTTGTTGACAGCAATACGGAAAAGTTCAGCAGATGTCTTTCCGGTCCATTCCCTGAGGTTGTGTAGCCAGGATATTCTTCTTCTTCCTGGTCCTTTTTCCATCTATTTTCCCTTGCACAATGAGCTGTATCAAAGAGTATCTGGACTCATTCCGCATGACGTGTCCCAAATACTGAAGTTTACGGATCTTGATGGTGTTCAATATTTCTCTGGATTTATTCATCCGTCTCAGAGCTTCTTCATTTGTTACATGCTCTGTCCATGATATTTTCAGCATTCTCCGGTACAACCACAATTCAAAGGCTTCTATACGTTTAATCATACTCTTGTTCAATGTCCATGTCTCTGCTCCATACAACAAAATAGAGAAGATGTAGCACCTCAAAAGTCCGATTTTCGTTTCAATGGTAAGATCATGGCTCCTGAAAACTCTGTTCATTTTATTGAAAGCAGCTGTTGCCCTTGCTATGCGATATTTAATCTCCTGTACCATGTCCCAATTTTCATTTATCATTGTTCCCAGGTACATTGTGTGTTTCACACGTTCTAATTGCTGGTTATTGACGAAAATTTTGGCATTGTCGTTTCTGTGCTTGGAGATCAACATGAACTTCGTTTTCTTACTGTTGATATCAAGGCCATATTTGCAACTTACTGTGGCTATTTTGCTCACTAGATGCTGTAGACCTTCTTCACTATCGGCAAGTACTATGGTGTCATCCGCATACCTTATATTGTTGATTCTCTCACCTTGAATTGGTATTCCATGCTCCTCTTCACCATCCAGTGCCTCTCTAAAAATCTGTTCCGAATAGCAGTTGAACAGCAATCGTGACAAGACACATCCCTGTCGGACTCCTCTTCTTACTCTTATCTCATCTGTTGTTTCGCCATGTACCCTCATTTTTGCTGTTTGGCCCCAGTACAAGTTTATGATTATTCTCATGTCCTTTTCATCAATACCAGTTTGTCTCATTATTTCAACCATTTTTTCTTGTTGTACACGGTCGAAAGCCTTCTGGTAATCAATTAGGCAGCAACAAACATCACAGTTTACATCTCTGCATCTCTGGACCAAGACTTGCACAGCAAATAACGCTTCTCTGGTTCCAACTGCATTGACAAAACCAAACTGATTCCGAGATATCTGCTCTTCACATCTCTTGTAAATTCTCCTATGAATTATTTTGAGGAAAACTTTTAAAAGATGGCTCATAAGACTAATGGTGCGGTGATCTTCGCATTGTTTGGCTCCAGGCTTTTTAGAAAGAGCAATGAATTCCGAGACCAACCAGTCATGTGGTATATTACCCGAAGAGTAGATCTTGTTGAAGAGGTTTGTGATCTTCTGTAGTCCTTTTTCATTCAAAAGTTTGACAAACTCTACATGAATGTTGTCTGGCCCTGCTGCTTTGCCTTCTTTAATTCCATTAATTGCTGCTTGTACCTCTGATAGTAAGATGGTTGGCCCACTTCCTCCATTTATCTGTCCCATTGAATGCCTCCTATCATCTTCAAACAGCTTTTCAAGGTACGTTATCCAAGTATTTTTCTTCTCTGCAATATCCACCATGATTTCACCTTTCTGATTTAGAAGTTTCCCATGAATTTTTCTACTTCCTTGCCCTGTTACTTCTCTGGCCTTCCGGTGTACATTAAAATCATCATATTTGCTTTGATATCCTTCTATTTCCTGGCACTTTTCCTTGTGTTAATTTTCCTTTGCCTTTCTGATTTCTCTTCTAATGACCTTGTTTATTCTATTGTATTCCAAAGAATTTCTCTTATTTATCCTTCTTAGCTCCATCAGATCCAATATTTCCTGCGTCATCCATGTCTTTCTCTCCATTCTCTCTTCCCTCAAGTAAGTCCTCTTTACACCTTCTATTATCTCCTTTATTTCTGTTATTTGATCCTCAACGGGAGAGCTGTTGTTTATCTGTTCCATGGCTGTGTTCAGTTTTGTTTTAACATGATTCTTGATTTGTTGATCTTTCAGTAGTCTAAGGTTAATTCTGATTGTTTCTTTTCTTTTTACCTTTTTTAGGACCACTCTGAACTGCCCAATTACTGGGACATGATCTGACTTCATGTCTGCTCCTGGAAATGTCCTCATATTTGTACAGCTATTTCTGAAACGTTTATTGATCATAATGAAGTCAATCTGGTTTCTTACTATTCTGCCAGGCTTATCTTGTGGGGATTTCCAGGTGTACAAACGGCGTGCATGATGTTTGAACTGAGTGTTGAGTACCACCAGGCCATGCTGTTCAACAAAACTTTCAAGCATGTCTCCTCTGTCGTTCCTTTCTCCTAGACCATACACCCCAATGAGTTCTGTCTTTTGTCCAGCTCCCAACTTTGCATTGAAATCTCCCATTATAATATTTGTATCCTGTTTGGGTAGTTTTCTGTATAATTGGGCAATATCCTCATAGAACTCTTCTGCTTCAGTGTCCTCTTTGTCTGCAGTGGGTGCATACGTCTGTTTAAGGTTCAGGTTCATGGGTCGACCTTTGATTTGAATCAGCATAATTCGCTCTGAGAAAGGTAAAAAGTTCATTACACACTTTGCCATTGTTTTGTTCACTATCAGTGCTACCCCATTCTGATATGTATTGTCTTGAGTGCCTGAATAGTATACCATGTAATCATCAACCTTGATTGATCCTGCTCCCGGCCACCTCATTTCACTGATGCCCATTATATCAACCTTTATTCGATTCCTTTCTTTAATAGCATTATGGATGTTTCCTTGTTGTGCCATAGTTTTGACATTCCACGTTCCAATCTTAATTTTCTCTCTGACATGATGTTTCTCAGCACTGATGGCATCTCTCAAAACTGTCCCCCCCGGAGATCCGAATGGGGGACTTGAAACTCCGGAATTAAATTTAGCTGTGAGTGCTGCCATAATTGCTGATTAAACTAGGACATATCCATATTCAGGATCTTTAATGAGGTGCTGAGTCCAAATTTCTTCCTCATCCTTATGCCATTGACTACCTTCTGCAGTTCATCTGCCTTTGAAGCCTGTTCCCAAACTCCAGGGCAAAGGGGTGCCCTCTCTGTTAGCTCATCCGCCCAAAGCCGTTGGCCAACAGAGTTGCTAGTTTTGGTCCACCCCGGCTATTTGATTTCACCGGTACCACCCATATCTGGGAGGCATTCCCCTATCCGCCACCTGGGGAGGCGCCCGATGGAGGACTAGCAACCCCGCACGGGAGAGTATTTTAATGGTAGGCCTACATCCTTGTTCATTTATACTTGAGAAATAACTTTAGTAATAAAGTAATATGAACCTCAACATTTTATTCACTTACTTTTATTCCTTGAAAAACTAGCAAATTGCTTTAATGGGCTTAAAAGAAAAGAAAATTTGCGCTTAAAGTTTTAAAAACAAGTTTAGACATTGGCATTAGGCAAGATAAGGTAATGGGCAGGATAGAATATGTAGTAAACATTTCGACAGATAAACAACAGTAATCACACATCAGTCACAACAGAAATGCTATTTACAGTACAATGTGTAGGCCTACATCGTTGCACGAATTTCATTGAGTCATATCCATTAGTTATGCCCGACCTTACAAGCTGTATAGCCTCCTTATAATTTATGGTTTGTTGTCACTTCTCATACGTATCCTGTACGTAGAACGTTCCTAATTCTATGCTTCTCATCAGTTTTTGTCATTTTATGAGTGTACTGTAACACAATTTTTTTCCTCTGGTTGTTTTGTTATCTGCAGGCATACTTTTTACTTTCTCTTGCATGTATAAATATGTAGGAAGGAGAGTAGTTTTCATGTCGATTTCAAGAAAGAGTTTTCACCGGTTCTATACGTTTTCAGACCCAAAAAACATGTTTTAAGCGATTGGTCTGTGTGTGTATGTGTGTGCGTGTGCGCGCGCGTGTGCGTGTGCGCGTGCGTGCGTGTGTGCGCGTGTGCGTGTGTACGTGCGTGTGTGTGCGTGTGTGTTTGTGTGTGTGTGTGTGTGTGTGTGTGTGTGTGTGTGTGTGTGTGTGTGTGTGTGTGTGTGTGTGTGTGTGTGTGTGTGTGTGTGTGTGTGTGTGTGTGTGTGTGTGTGTGTGTGTGTGTGTGTGAGTGTGTGTGTGTGTGTGTGAACAGAATATCTCAAGAACGGAACATTGTACGAACTTGAAACTTGAAACTTAAGTTACATACCACTATCGAACCCGACACGAACATTTTCATCAAAAAAGGTCAACTGGAAGTAGTAGTTTATTCGTGTAATTTTTCATTTTTTTGCGATTTTCTGAAAAACTGGTCCTACGATTTTTTTTAAAATCGCCTGGTTTGCTAAATTTTTTATGCTCTACAAGATAGGGTAGGCGCCATTTTTGCTGAAATTCTTGGTGAGGCCGTTTTCACGTAAAAAACTTTTGTTTTAAGATTGCTACTTTAATATGCATTTTAGCGCAAAAATGTATGTAATAAAAGTTGTAGAGAATTTTAAATTCTACAACTTTATTTCAAACATTTTTTTTGTATAACGCTTAGTTTAGCGGTAATAAGCGATTTTCTGTTTTTTCTCACGAAAACGTGTGAAAAATCGATTTTTAAAGATTTCGGCCTAAGTATGCATTTTATGACAAAAGTGTATATAATCAAATTTATAGAAAATTAAAAGATCTACAACTTTTATTGAGAACATTTTTTGCTACAGAGCCTAGTTTAGCGTGAAAGAGTGATTTTCCGTATTTGTAAGGCAAACTGAGATCGATTTTCATTTTGCATCTTTCATATATGATTAAAGTTAGGTTATGTTTATTGAGGTTAGTTTTTTGGTTATTTCTAATGTTATATTACTAATGTTAGGTTTATTGTTAATTATTTGCATTGGCAAGAGAAAGTTGTGTGTTTCACACCAGATTTTTTTAAATTAAAATACAGTATCATTTAAGTAAAGTGCATATCCTTATAACACTGTTTTTAGGCAATATGGTTACGGTCGAGTAATCTCAAGAAATGTAAGTAGCAGTCTGAATGAGAAAAAAACAGCGTTTCTCTTCATCAAAGTTTCTTTACGTCAATTTTTTTTATAAGGAACCTACAATTTCGATATATTGAGGTCCGACTATATTTAAAAATAAATATTGTCACCGTCGCCCCCTTTGATTAGGTACTGTGCTGTCGGCTATCAAAGCTTCCGACGTAGCGACAGAGGGAGCCGCCAATAGTTTCGAGAGGGTGGTACGCTTGCGGCGGCGTACCGACAGAGGCCTTTGTCATCAAGGCCAAAACCAATAACCGCCCTCTACCACAGCGCTCTCGGCAACTATATAAAGAGCGCTACACTGAACCGAGAGCATTCAATTCCAATCCAGACAGCATCGACAAGACATCCACCATTGGCACACGGCTACCGGACTCCAGCGAAGACTAATCGACGACCCCGCAAGAGAGAAAATGATGCTTCCGCTTGCCGACCCGTCACCGTAAGCCGTCAACCGGACCGTCATTGCCCACTGACGCAAGCGATGCCCACAGCGGTCCCTCAACCGAGCCTTACGCTCACCGGACCCGATGAAGTAGCCATCGACGCACTTCTGCGAGGGAAGAAGATGACGTCTCCGCTGGACGATGACACGCCGTGTCGCCTAGCTCTTCGACCGCTATGACGACTAAGACCGACGCTTCCCATCAAGACGACCACCGCTTAAACGGCCCTTTTCAGGGCCACCAAAATGTAAAGGTTTCAACTCGGCACTTAATGTCCCCATCCAGAATGACACTATTATTATTTAGTTTACATTTCTTATAGTGTTATTGTTATTTTTACTATTCATTTTTTATTACTGAATAACTTCGGTGGTTCTTAAGATAGAAAAACGCATTACATTAAATAATATTTTTTTTACTGTTTTTGAAATATACTATACCTAAATGAGATACAGAAAATAATGCCAGTGAAATGA
Organism: Catonia carolina; assembly: GCA_035578175.1. Taxonomy (NCBI): domain Eukaryota; kingdom Metazoa; phylum Arthropoda; class Insecta; order Hemiptera; family Achilidae; genus Catonia; species Catonia carolina. The sequence goes on from JAQMRL010000007.1 coordinate 60,029,671, forward strand.
CATCCTTCTTGGAGGACGCATATCCGGATCTTTTCCTGCAAGCTCTGTATGTTTTTACCAACATTTCATTTGACATAGCTTCAATTTCCTCACGATTGGAAATTTTTAAGTCTTCGATTGTTCATATCTTGTTTACGTACACTCTTGATTTCAAGCAATCCACAAAAGTATGTAAAGAACTGATAAATCAGCAGAGCGTGTGGGCCAAGAAACATCACCGAACCATAATATAACATCTCCAGGAAACATTTGTCAAACCATTTCCATCGATGCTCTTACCTTGTGAACTGTTTCACCATCCTGTTGGATATATACTTCTCTCGTATTCAGTTCTGGTTGCAAGAAATTGCTAATAATATATTTATGAAATTGAAGCGGGGTTAAACGAAATGTTGTAGATATCTATGCAGAGCTTTTAACCCTTACAGTGCCAGCAGAATATTGTGAGATCCTACCGAAAAATGCCAGCCTACTTTTGTGCGATTTGCATTATATACAGTGGTGGATTACCCAATAGGCACTACTAGACACGTGCCTAGGGGCCCCCAATGGCCAGGGGCCCCCGACAAAATAAAAAAAAAATAAAAAATTTGGAAAAAAAATTGAAAACTTAAAAAAAAATTTGGAAAAAAATTGAAAATTTAAAAATAAATTTGGAAAAAAAAATTTGATTGAACAAATGACAAAATTGTAAAATATTAATACATTTTCAATCGTAAAAATATTCAATTGTTGAACTTAATGACATGATTGTGTATGATTACATTAAATTTATAGTACATTTATAATACATTTTCTGGGGCCCCTAAAATATAAATAAATAAATTCGTAAACACGTTTTTACGAATGCATAAATTCGCGCGTTTTTTATTTCGGTGGCGCTACTACATGGGTGTGTTATGAGTTTGACAAAGGACAAAATATAAATTAATATTATTGTTATAATTTTTTTCTTTGTTTTATTCTGAATCTGAAATTATATAAAAAAACGTTATTACATTTTAAAATTTTACGAAAACCTGCTTGGATGACAAATAAATTCAATTGATTCGCGCGGAAACAAGTCGATGCTTGTATAGGAGTTATCGGTCTAAACTGTAAACAAAAATTGTAAGCAAAGTGGGGGGGGGGCCCCTCATTTGCCATTGCCTAGGGCCCCAACAAGTATTAATCCGCCCCTGATTATATATAATTATATCTATCCATAACTTGGCTATTTTTAAGGTTTCTTAATGACTTTGTTTTGTTCATATTGGAACACATTTAATACAATTTAAAAATAAAATGATATGTAGTCACTTTTTGTGGAAATTTCATTTTTAATTTAAAAAAACCACCCTTAAAAATTATGTTACTCAATTTCACTTATATCACTTTGGAGACAATTTAGTTATCCAAAAATCGCAAAAAATCATTTATCTATTGTTAAAAAAAATACTGCGATAAAAGTTTTAAAAATCCAATTTTTAGATTTTTTAATCAAAATTTAGATTTGATTTGATTTCTATATGTATTTTTTCAATCTACATTTATAACTAATTATTTTCACACGTTGTTTATAAAAATTGAGTGAAAAATAAAAATGTTATGAATTTTTTAGTCAACTTACTGATAAAAGGATGACGCCGACATTTTTTGGTTGAACTGCTGACGTCCTAATAATAAGATGCTGGCATATTTTATTCTAAATCTTGATGTCCTAATATTAGGACGCTGACACTGTAAGGGTTAAGAGATGCTCCGTATTTGAATCTGTAAGACGGACGTCATCTTACAGATATTATTTTCCAAACCTAATTAAGTTATCTTATATTTAAAGTGCAATATCAATATTATTATTTTTTATTTAATGTAAAATTGTTTGTTCTATCATTAAAAAATCTGGTGTGAACACTCACACAACTTTCTCTTGCCAATGCAAATAATTAACAATAAACCTAACATTAGTAATAAAACATTAGAAATAAACAAAAAACTAACCTCAAAAAAACATTAGTGAAATACACAAAATTAAAATCGACCTCAGTTTGGCTTAAAGATACAGAAAATCGCTCATTCACGCTAAACGAGGCACTGTATTAAAAAATGCTCTAAATAAAAGTTGTAGACCTCTTAATTTCCTATAACTTTTATTATATACACTTTTGTCGTAAAATGCATTCTAAAGCCGAAATCTTAAAAAAATAGATTTTTTACACGTTTTCGTGAGAAAAAAACAGAAAATTGCTAATTACCGCTAAACTAAGGGTTAAACAAAAAAATGTTTGGAATAAAAGTTGTAGGTTTTTAAATTCTCTATAACTTTTATTATATAACGTTTTGCGCTAAAATGCATATTAAAGCCGCAATCTTAAAAAGAAAATGGTTTTACGTAAAAACAGCCTCACGCAGAATTTCAGCAAACATGGCTCCTACCCTATCTTGTAGAGAATAAAAAATGTAGTAAACCAGACGATTTTTAAAAAAATCGTAGGACCAGTTTTTGAGAAAATCGCAAAAAAGTGAAAAATTATACGAATAAACTACTACTTCCGGTTGACCGATTTTGATGAAAATGTTCGTGTCGGGTCCGGTAGTGGTATTTAACTTAAGTTTCAAGTTTCAAGTTCGTACGATATTCCGTTCTTGAGATATTCTGTTCACACACACACACGCACGCACACGCGCGCGCACACACACACACACAGACCAATCGTTAAAATCATGTTTTTTGGGTTCAGGGGGTCTGAAAACGTATAGATCCGGTGAAAACTCGATTTCTTAAAATCGACATGAAAACAATACTTTCCTTCCTATATATTCATATAGGCAAGAGAAAGTAAAAATCCGATGTTATTCAGTAACGAAAAACATGCGTTTCCTTTTCTCCACCTGTATACCAAGCGACATTTTAATATAGGGTGATTCAAAAAGAGCGCCGTTTTTGATATATCAAATTAAGAGATTTATTTTATTGAAAAACTGAAAATAAATACATCAACAAGTTCATCTTTCCTTCCGATTTTATGTATGAAAAATGATGTCATGAATGTGTCCTCCTCTACTGCGCTGGCACGCATCAACTCTGTCCATGAAATTGGATATTACTGCACGACAAGTTTCGACTTCCATTTGCCCGATAACCCGTCGAATTTCCTCCTTCAAGTCATTGATGTTTCGGGGTTTATTGGCATACACCAATGACTTCAGATGACCCCAAAGAGGAAAGTCACAAGGCGTCAAGTCACACGACCTTGGTAGCCATTGATGGTCGGAATTACGAGAAATGGTGCGATCCTGGAACCGTTCACGGAGCAACAACATTGTTTCTCGTGCAGCGTGACACGTGGCACCATCCTGCTGAAACCACAACTCGTCAACGTCCATTCCATCCAAATGACGCCACAAAAACTCCCTAATCAACGTACGGTATCGGTCTCCATTTACTGTCACGGCTTGTCCTTCTTGATTTTCAAAAAAGTAAGGGCCGTTGACACCGCCCGACCAAAAGCCGCACCAAACTGTCACTCGCTGTGCATACAAGAGAAACTACTACTGAATCGTCAATCGGAATGTTCTCCAAAATAGAAATGAGGTCAAACAATGTTACCAACCGATAAACAAAAATTTACCAGCCGTTTAAAAACCGGCACTCTTTTTGAATCACCCTTTATGTGTTTTAATATAATGAAAAATTAAGTGAGGTTTTCCGTACATTTAATTAATAATGTATTATTTAGTTCTTGATTACTGTAATTATATTCAATATACGTTGAAAATAATTAATTATTATCATAAGAAATGAAGATAAAGAAAACAGCTGTTTTAATTCCAGTTCAAATTTCACATAAAAAAAGCCATTAATATTTGCGTCGATTCATAAACATTGCAGGTAGACTATGGAGGTGGGAAAGGCCTATATTTTTTGACAACATACTACATTTATTTAAATATACATAGTGCTATCTAGCAGTCCAAAAACTAACTACCGCTGGAAAGTACCGTTGTCAAAAACTTATATTAAAGAAATTTTGGGTATAGTTTTTGTATTACAATTTTATGGTTTTTTAACAATATATTTTGTAAATTTGCAATGTATTATTAACTTTTCCAACCTCTCATTATGTATAATTATCATTATTTTGACGTTATTAGTGGGAAACTTCTCACATGTAAAGTAGCCAACTTTCAAGTAATATGGTAGCCACTTAAACACAATATTTGAACTTGTGATGTTACTTCAGGAGTCGTCGTGATAAAATATATCCCTAATTTTTGGAGGTCTGCGCGTAGCATTTAGATTCTGTAATCTATCTGCCACGATCGCGCGGACGTAATTCAATTTAAATTAGTCGAAATACATTCTCAGTTTATTTGTAATATTACAAAATAAACGAGAAATGACGAAAGAAAAACATAAATAAATATCTTCATTAAGTTAGTAAATGTAAAGATTTCTGTTCTATAAAGTAACTTAGTATTAAAAATGAGTAATGATGTAACACAATAACGTTAAATAAATGTTTTATTATATTATTAATTAAAATTAAGAACGATAAAAATAATCGGTTGAAACAACGCAGCCTTATACAGTTACAATATGCAGTTTAAGAAAAGCATAGATAGAATCAGCTGTTCAGTGCTACCTGTATTTCGTCTTATCGTAGCTCCAAGTAGGCAACCAACATAGACGAATTGACATTATAAAGCCGTATGAAAACATAAATATAAAGCCATGTACAAGTTAATTATAACAATTGATTTCTATAGTCATCTACGTCATCGTTGCTACCGCATGACCGCGCCATTCAAAACTCTTCGATTCAAGTTTACTCGAGATTTGATTCCCACGTCATCTTAGTACTTAGCAAAGAATTTTGAATGGTAAAACAAAAAGAAGTATCCTTATAAAGTACCAAAAGTCTATTACAAAATCTGGTGTGAAACACTCACACAACTTTCTCTTGCCAATGCAAATAATGATCAATATAACCTAACATTAGTATTAAAACAATAGAAATAAACAAAAAACTAACCTCAATAAACATAACCTTATTTTAATCATGAGTGAAAGACGCAAAATAATATGTTTTTGAGAAAATCGCAAAAAGTGAAAAATTACACGAATAAACTTGTACTACTTCCGGTTGACTGATTTTGATGAAAGTGTTCGTGTCGGTTCGGTAATAGTATCTAACTTAAGTTTCAACTTTCAAGTTCGTACGATGTTCCGTTCTTGAGATATTCTGTTCACACACATACACACACACAGACAAATCACTATAAACATGGTTTTTAGGTTCAGGGGGTCTGAAAATTTGTAGATCCGGTGAAAACTCGATCTCGAAAAATCGACATGAAAACAATACTTTCGTTCCTATATATTCATATAGGCAAAAGAAAGTAAAAATGTACAGCTTTTATTAAAATAATTTTTGTGCAGTGCTTAGTTTAGCGTCAATCTGTGATTTTTTAAATTTTTTGCATTGAAATTAGTAAAAATTGGATTTAAAGATTGCAGCCTTAATCTGCATTTTAGTGTAAAGGTGTATATAAAATTCAAAGTGTACAAAATTAAAAATACTATAGATTTTAGGAGTGTTTTACAGAGCTTGGTTTAGCGTCAGTGTAGTGATTTTCCATAATTTGCTCATAAAATAGTCCAGTAATTTTTTTCCCATAGTTATTTTTATTATTATGAGTAATTACCTCATAAAAATAATAGTCCAAGAAATGTTGATTTTAATTTGGCGTTATCCACTCATTATTAAAAGTAGATTATGTTTTTCATTAATTACATTTGCAAATGAAATTATGCGTTCTACAATAATAATTAAATGGCCAAATAATAATAATAAGTCGTCGCCAAAATCAGCTGTTTAACAGCTCATTTTCGGAGACGAAGGTTCTTGGTTCAAATCCTAGTAAAGATAGTTACTTTTATACGGAGTTGAATACTAGACAGTGGTTACCGTTGTACTTTGATGGTTGGGTTTTAATTAACCATACTCTCTCAGGAATGGTCGGCCTGAGTCTGTACAAGACTACACCTCATTTACACTTCATGCACATCATCCTCATCTCATTGGGTCATGGGGTTGCTTATTGTTCTAAATTGAACAGATTGCAACGTACACAAATTAGGAATAAAAAAATAATAATGATAATTAAAGACGTTGGTTTTTCAACCTAGGAGATTTTCTTGTCTGAATTTTCACTACATATTTTCTACACATTGTAGAATGAAATATTATTGCCACTGAGAAAAATAGCCAAGATTTACAGGAAAGTTATTTCGGTTTATCGTTAATTTTCATTGAACTGAAACCGATAAACCAATTTTTTTTAATGTTAAGTTTACAGAAACGACTGTTAATTTCTGTTTAACGAAACTCAATTCAATTAATTAATTAATTTCAGAAATTTCACATGAATACACGATGCAGTCACCGTGAATACTTAAAATTAATTATTTATATTAAATTCATATTTTAGTGAGTCCCTACGTTGGTTTATTTCATTCGTACTATGTAATAAATACTGAATTTCTACGATTAAATTTATTTCTACAAATAATCCTATTACGGAATATTTTGAAGAGCTGTTTAATAATACCCAAGGACTTTATTCCGGGAAAGCAATCAAATTTAGAAATATAATATTTGTATGTTACAATAATTTGAATCCGATTTGTTGTCCAAAACACAATCGGTTGTTTATTCATTGTATTAATACTATATAATTTATTAATAACATGTCTATTTGATATAGACAAATAAATGTTCATATTTGTATTACTCTATGGGTTGTCATGTTGTAAATGCATGAGTGTGACATGTTTCTTTGATCAGTCCCTCAAAGAACGCCGTCAGAATCAACTGCATGTATTTGACAACCATCTGGCCATCGTTACTAGGAAATAAAAAACGGAGGCTGCATAACAAATCAATGGACAGTAATTCTTTGGTATCCGCGGGTTTCGGTTATCCGCGGACTTTATCCGTGGGCCTAAAACCTTAAAATACGTACGTTTTCTCACCTTGTATACACCGTACTTGGTGGAGAAGTCATACAATTCTGAAAATATGTGTTTGAATAAATTTTTTGGCGTCCGTATCATCGGCGGATTTAGGTCTTGATATCTGGAAATGCGAGCTCACCGGAAGGTATGAGGTATTTGGATACTAAATTCAAACATCCCAAAAATCTAGGGGTACGGCGCACCCCTGTAAATCCGCCCATGGTCAGTATCATGTTGAATCACACAATAGTATGGCGACGGCCGCCATGAACTAAGCTAGATTTCCGCGTACTGTACGTAGTGAGCGCGTCACTGGGTACTGGGCTCCGCCAGTACAACCCCAACCCCCACCGCCAGTACAACCCCAACCCCCACCGCCATACGCACGCCCAGGAACCATACTGTAATTTCTCCGTACGTTTTCCTCCATGTGTCAGCCGAACTTCTTCGTACGTACGTATAGTTCTTTGTTTGTTTGACGATCCTGAAACGAAGCCAAGCATTTCTTCACAAAGCATCAACGAGATCCTCAGCATGGCAACGCAGTTTGCTGACCACGTGTTGGAGACGAATTCCGTCATGGAAAGGGCTCTTCAATTCAAGAGGACTCAGGAGCTGATGATGCTATACGAAGAAGTCCACAAGGAGTTTGAAAAGAACAAGAAGCAAAGAGCCATAACTAACTATTTTAAAGCAACTTAAAGTTTTTTATGCGTACAGTACTGTATTTATTAAATCTTCACTTTTCCTTCAGAACCTAAACCCCATCTTTTCGTTCATATAAGGTATCATTATCCGCGGTTTTACGAACCGCGGTAACCCTCCGGAACGTAACCCCCGCGGATAACGAGGGATTACTGTATAGCGGATTCGCGCTAATCTAGACTCTGCTTTCCGGACATTCAGTTTACCCGGACGCGATTTTTTTAAATAAAAAATAACAGGATTTACTAATTTTAGTGCGAGGTCAGTACGAAAATAGACCCGTTTTCTGTATGCCACTATCAAATCCGAATTCCCTGAAGGGTTACACAATTCTCCCACTCCTGCGTCCAGCGTATCAATCTGACTAGCAACATTCCTGCGTAATGTCAACTCCACTCCGATTTCACAGTTAATTACTGCAAAGTCTGCATAGTCAGTCTACTATGAATTTTGTAGTTACTTAATAATATTCGGACGGAGGATGATACTTCAGAGTTCCTTTAGGAAAGGGAGTTATTGCTTAATCCCAGAAGATGTGACAACTAAAAAAGTCTGTGTGAAACACTCAGATGACTTTCTCTTCCCAATGATTAAAAAATATAACGTAATAGTACCTAATGTAATAATAACTTAATGTAAATAATTAAAAGTAACCTAAATAAGTAATTAAAGTAACCTGTAAATAAAAAAATATATAAAATAATAAAAAACTCAAAATAAAACAATCTTAATAAGAAATAAAACAACAGAACGTGTAACATAGTATTTTTTACTGTAGACTATACTGGGACTCGCAAGGAAGTGTGTACGCGTGCGTGTGTCTTTCTCAGTTTGAGTATTCGGTAAGGCAGTGAGTGGGAGAAATGAAGACTTGTGTAACCCTTCAGGGAATTCGGATTTGATAGTGGCAAACACAAAACGGAAAAGACCCGTCACATCTTCTGGGATTATGTAATGTAATAGATTATGAGACAAGTATATAAACATCATTCCTTACACACAATTACAATAAACACACACGTAAACACATACCCTCTACACAATTGACACAACTGATATAACCAAGACATGTCAACATTTACATTTGTTACATTTACATCTCAACATAAATACAGATGATTTCCAGCTTCCAGATGTAAGTAAGATAAATAAAACAAAAAAAAAAAAAAGAAAAAAGAAAATTTAAAATTCCAAAATTAAAAAAAAAAAGGATTGTTGAAAGTTGAGTCTATTTTAAATCTTTGAAAAGGAGAGAAGCATTTACAGTTTTTTTATAAAAAAAAAGACTAAATAATTAATATACAATTATTTTAATAAGGAAGTTTTCAAGTTAAGATTTTAAAAGTTTTAATTGTTTTTAGAAGGTTTTAATCGAAAATTTTAAAATATACATATATTTTAAAATTGAAGAAAGTTGTTAAACTTATTTATTTGTTTATAAATATCATTTACGAACTTCACCACTGGACATCGATAGCAAATGGTGCATCGACCGGGAAAGCTAAAAAAATAAGGGAAATTTCAACAGGAGAAAGGAAAAACGGAAAACTGAAAGAAGAAATCTAACAAAAATTATCAGACATTTAAAAGGAAATCAACAACAGAAATCAAAGACATCATAGAACGTCAGCAGAAACAGACTTCAACATAAAACTTCCGAACACAATATTATCATTGTAAACGCCTATCTTTCACTAATCTTTCAACAATCCTCCAACTTCAAATCAACTCCAATTTCGGCCAAAAAGACAACGTCCTTACATCTGGAAAAAGGTATACATCAGTTATCTGGTAAGTCGTCTTACACACATTTGTCAAACACACAATTACCGAATATAAATTATGGAACAACAAGTAACACCACTTATTGACCCTAATAGACTGGATGACAACAACCTTAACTTTCAACTGAGACTACGAAAAAGCGTAACAACCGGACATATAGGACAGAGAAAACAACGATTACAAAAATTGATAGATAACGGACGACAAACTGACATTAATGCAATACGTAGATTTGACCTCAATAAACAATTAACTGAGTGTCAAAATTATTTTGTGCGGTTACAAAACACAGAAAATTTAAACGATCTAGAGAAATATAATGCTGAAGTTTTTGACGACCGTCTTAATAAACTCTTACTGTTTATATTAGCGAATAAACCAGATAAGGTTGTAGATTTTCAAAATTTAAAACAGGAATTTGATAATTGGAAGGCTAATGAGTTACACAATATCGAAATTAGACCTAATCTTGACCAAAATTTAAATTTCGAAGAGGTACGTTTAAATAACAACCCAGTACCTAACCAAAGGCAAGAAATTGTTAATGATGATCAAATTAGCTTGATACATCATCGAGTAATACAAAGTCCCGTTTTTAGGAATGATGTTCATGATATATTAATACCAAATGCGATAGGTCACAATAACCCTGTGTGTGTCCAACGTGAATTAAATTTTAATTGGACAAAAATCGCAAACCCAATTGAAAACGAGTTAAAACAATTAACTATCACAGATGGACGTGATATTGATACGTTGGTTAGAAATATCAAAATTATTAAACAAATCCAGAAACGTTATGCAGTAGATCTACCCTTGGTGTTATTAACTCCATTTATGACCGGTTTTACGGAACAAATTTTTGAAAATTCCATTAGAAATAACCACAATTTTGATCAGTTTCATCGAGATTTGGTGAATAAACTGATCACACCAAAAATGAAAGAGATATTAAAATTAAAATTATTATACAGAAATCAGTCACAAATGGAAACCTTGACAGAATACATAAGGGAAATCTTAGAAAATCATGATGTATTACGACTTAACCTCACCGAAGGGGAGTTGATTAATATAATATTAACTGGTTTAAATGAAATATATGCTACACATTTAGGCATAATTGGTAGACCCAATAACTTACATGATTTTAATAAATTGGATGCTTATGTATATGAGAGGGTTTATGCTAGAACTCTTCATGAGATAGGTTCATCAAAAATGAACGATACAAGCGCACTAAACTCTATAAATAACACAATGCCTCTTCAAGGTAAACAAATCATATCACAAAATACGACATCCGATAACATTGGATCACAAATATCAAAAACAATATTAAAATGTTTTTATTGTAATAAACCAGGTCACATTAAACGAAATTGTAGACTTTGGCAACAGAAAAACAATAAAAACATGTCAAAAAACTAAACGGATACAAACACGCGCAGCATACTCATATGGTTCGTGTTTGTAAACATGAGATGGGTAAATCTTTAAAGATAGGAAAACAAAGGTTGACTTATAAAAATACATTGAAAGGTTTAAAAATAAAAATTAAAAATAATATATTTAACGCGCTTATTGATTCAGGTTCTACAGTAATAACCCCTTTCCTGGAGGAACCTGCAGCATTTTCTTCCGTCCAAATATTATTAAGTAACTACAAAATTCATAGCAGACTGTGTAGTAACTTGCTGTGATTTGGGAGTGGAGTTGACACTACGCAGCAATATTGCTAATCAGATTGGCGCGCTAGACGCAGGAGTAAGAGAATTGTGTAACCCGTAAGGGAATTCGGATTTGTTAGTGGCATACAGAAAACGGAAAAGACCCAAAATAATTTTATGAGAGGGTTTTAAGTCCTCAGTTGACTACTGAAAAATTGCAGGCAAAGAAGTCGGCGCGTGCGTTTTGATTTCCACGAACCGATTTACCCTACAGCTGTTTTTAAAAAGTCTCTTTCATTTTCTTTCTTGTTTGCTTCGCTTCAGTTGTCAGTTGATACTCCATTACTAATCGTGGATCTGTTACGGCTGTTGTATTTTGTTTGTAAGTACCGTCCAGTGTGATTGTTTATGTGTAGAAATTGCTTCTAAACGGAAGAAAATGACTGTAACAATGGAGCAGAAATTCAAAGATTTTTCGTACTTATGCAAGAGGATCCCTGATTACAATAGCAAGTGATTTAGAATTGGATGAACAAACTGTTTCTGACTGGATAAAACGAAAAGAAATTGAAAATGTCTGTGCCAAAATGGTTATAGTTACTCGAGTTACGAATTTGCCTTTGATTTTAACGTGGGGTAAAGGGGAGGAAAGCACCAGTACGCATGCGCGACTGCTTTGGTATAAGTTTGCCACTATAACAACATAAACTATACTTAGAGAACATACAGTATATTGTGACACTTATCGGTAAGGTCCGTTTCGGGATCTAGGTTATTAAATAATTATTACACTAAAGTTTACAATTACAAATATTTATTACACTAAACGATTTACAAAATAAATAGTAAACTAATTATAATAAAGAAATACAATAAATAACTTATTAATTTACTTAAAATAAATAATAAACAATAAATAACTTAACAATTTACTTAGCACTACTTACAACCAATTTTATAGACTACACATACAAAATGAGACTGAATACACAAAAACTGGATTTAACACAGATGCACAATAAATTTTCAAAATACACACACAAACAAAGACAGTATAACAATCGTTGACCAACACAATGCTCGGAAATGCGCCTGTACTACGTCCGATACCTACTCGTCAAAGATCAAACGAATACTGAATCTGACCGCGCTCGGGGGTCTCTTTTATACTCATTCAAAAAGATCATTCTAGTAAAGCAGAGAAACAACATGCAAATAATAAAGTACAAAAAATAATCCTTTATAAGTGAGTGCTAGAAAAATCCATCGTAAACAAGTCAATAGGTCTTTTGTAAATAGAAGTTGACAAATAGTTGTACAAAATACCCAACCTTTTATCATATACAATAGCGCGGTCCTATTAAATAATTTTTATGAATAGGCATACCTTTATTGTCACTTATTGTTACTATTTCACTCTATTATCCTCTCTTTAGTATTTTCATGAATGAAATTCTAGAACCTTCGCAAACCATGTCTTTTCGATATTGTCACAATATTATCGCTGAACCTTTTTTAGGTTAACTGTACGAATATAACTGTTTGTTATTGTAAACGGAAATGTCAGTTTCTCGAAAACGCGTTGGATCTGATCACAGAGCTGAACGAAATCTAATATGAAATTTAATAAAATGCTGTATAGTTGAAGCTAAACAAAAATACCTTTCCCTGCCTCTTAACAAAAGCTGTGAGCGAGCGGCTAACTACTGTAATGTTTCTCTTTCCAAAATTCGAAATCTAAAGAAGGAAGTTAAAGACAGTGAAGAACATATGACTGTCCAATATTAGTTTTGCAATTTGGTAATTTTTTTTTTTGTAAATTGTTGATAAGGTGATAAAAGTGAAGTGTGATTGTAAAGATTTTTTAATTGTTAGGAATTTTCCTGGCTTGGCTGCTTGCTATTCAGGATGTCTAGTGACAATAGACCTATTTCCGTAGATTATCTTACTAAAGATTATTTATTGTTTGAACTGCGCTCTCGTGGTGTGTATGTTGAGGGGTCTGTGTGTGACCTACGTGTTAAATTGAGGAGAGTTTTAGTTAAAAATAGTGAACCCTCTATTGAATACTTAACTGTATTTTCAAGTGCGAAAGAATTTCAATTATTAACGTTAAAACTGCACAGTTTTGTGCAAGAGTTAGACAATCTTGAAGCACCTGTCACTACTAGATTGTTTTTCCTAATATTGAACTAATGTTGGACTTCATCAACAGTTTTCTTTGACACCTGGTCAAAAAAGGAAACGGTTATATCAATAAGAAAATTATGCCTACATGTGAAAAGTTATTACCGGTTTTGAAAGAAACACAAAATTTTAGTTGGAAATTTTGTACGTTAAGAAAAATTTTAAAAGAAATGGGGTTTAAGTGGAAAAAGTGTCAGGAACAACGAAGTATATTTATTGAAAGACAACATGTGGTTAACAAACGGTGCAATTGCACAGTAGTAAAATATAGTGTCTCACTGTTGAGGTTGGCAGCACTGTCAAATTTTCACTTCCCTCCTCACAGCCAATCCATACGCAAAAGGCATTCTAGTGACTCACTATCTATAGCAAAGATAATTTAGGGAAGAGAAGCACGTTAAAAAACCAAATATTTCTAGTATTTTAGTTTGTTTTATTTAAATTTATTTTAATGGAAAAATACCTGTGAATATATTATATCTGAATAAACTCCGCTAATCATCGTTTTTGTTTCGCCAGAGAAATTATTATTTGTACAGCGTTTTTATTTGTGCTTTCTACGTGTAAAGTTTTGTGAGAAGTTAAATGCCTTTAGTTAAAATTATCGTGAAGCACAGCGAGCGGGGTTTGATAGTGGCTGAAAAAACATTAAAATACAGTAGTGCTTGATGATTAGTAGGAATGTTTATTTGATTTTCCTTTGGTACAATTTAACTTAAAAGAAAATCTTTTAAACAAACAAGAAGTAACAGAATAATAAAACGAAACGGTTAAATAAACGAGCACATAGCCTATTTACAAAGCATAACGTTGTGAAAAGTTATGTAACAAAACCATGTACATGTAGGTGGATTCCATGTTACGGAGAGAGCTGATGATATCCGTAGTCAACCATGCGAAACCAAAAGGGCGTATCAGTTTTGGTTCATTGCTTTACTAACAGCACGTCAAATCCGTTTATCTATACAACAATTTTTTAGTTATACATTATAAAAATATTTCCGCTTAGATTATTACAGATGTTTACAATATGCTGTAAACTTGTAGGTCATGAATTACGAACCATCTTATTTTAAATTCTGATAACCTCTTTAATTAGGGGTTACTCAATTCTTCATTTCATC